>JAVJIF010009003.1:0-183497 GCA_038442645.1 Agave tequilana | reverse complement strand
GGTCGACCGGCTGGTCGACCAGCCAACGGTCAAATTTCTGACCGTTGCAACCACCCGATCGTCAGCCCGCTTGACCGATCCTGGGCTTTGACCTACCGGTCGACCGCCTGTCGATCGGGGCCAGATTCAGAGAGCAGAACTCTCTGGATGGTCGACCGGATCGGTCGACCGGCCCACCAGCCAAAAGACCTGTGCACGTCTGTGCACATCGATCGACCGTTCTGGTCGACTGACTCCTGGTCCGGTCGACTGGCCGGTCGACCGCCAGTGTAGTTTGGCTGAAATATTTGGGATTAAAAACCTTGTTATTTTAACTCCAATATAATCCCATAAATTCATATAAAATCTACAAAAAATAGGTTCATTGAAATACTTTGATGTACAAACATGTTTGATCAAAATTCAACACATATATAAGTATTTTGAACCATGTTTGTAATATAGAAATTTTGCCTTAATAAAAATCTGTATTTTTCAAAAATAATCTCCAAATTGAATAATGATTTTTCCAAAACTTCTCCAAATAAAAAAATAAGATATTTTAAACACTTTTAAAGCTTAGTATGTATGGATATGATCCACTACACATATGAGATGAAATATTTATGTTTTTGACAATAAGCTTTAAAATGAGTTGTGATAAATCCAAAACGATATTTTTCTAAACTCAAAACTATCTTATGAAAACACACATAAATTTTGTGTGTGTATATATGTACTTGAGAAATCCACCAACTAATTTTTCCTTTACATTTTATCTAAAAATAAATCTTAACACTTACAAACATGACACAAGTCTCCTTGAAAATCTTCTCTTGAAAATCTTCTTCTCCTTCTTGACTTGGTCCAAAACTTTGATCCATGAGCTAGACTCTTCTTGAGTACTTGATGCGCGAGCTCTTGAATCAACACATGATAGCTTCAAAACTTGACTTCGAATCCTTTGTTGAAGCTAAACACCTACTAAGATCTTGATCAAATATCTGAGACTAAATAAACACAAGATCATTAGTACTATAACTACATGAGTTAATCATCATCAAAAGTAGAGCGATGGGCCTTTGGGCCAACATGTAGTTCTGTGGGGAGACATGTACTACCCCCACTCCTGCTATGATATTTCTGAAATCACCTAGAGTGGGGGTGAATAGGTGATGGCTATATGAATTATGGCAATTTTGCGGAATTAAAAATTTCACTCACAAATAGTACAAATAAAGACTTGCAATAAATTCAACAATAAGGTGCAAGAATTGAAAGGAGTAGAGTTAGAGAAAATTGATCAAACGCAAACGCAAGGATGTGTTTCCGAGGTTCGAGCCACGCTCTACGTCCCCGCCTTCACACTTGAAGGATTTGCACTACTATCGTTGATCCCACCGGATCGCCAATACAAGGACACACTTGTCCCTTACACTTGTGATGCCGCAACACCACCCGAAGCTCACTAGCTCCCTTGAGGCCGATGCCTCTACAACTTCACTCCAAGAAGAAATGAGTGATCACACTTGATCACTTTACAAAAGCTCACTTGCACAATCCTAGAACCAAATATGTAGATGTAAAGCTTGGGATTGTGGTGTGCAAAATCTAGAGAGAAGCTAGAGGAATAGGCTACAAGTTGGGTGTTGGGAATTTAGACTTTGGAAAATCTTTTATGAAGGAAAGCTTTGAAAATCTTTGTAAAACTCTTATGAAATATTTTGCAATCGTTGTCTAATCAATATGAGGTGACCCTCTATTATAGGGGTCAAAAACAGCCTCACAAATTCGTTGATACCAAATCCCAAAAAGAGAATCAGCCAGAAAAATAGCTGTTGGATCTGTCAGAACTTTTGACAGAGTCCGGTCGACCGGGTCGGTCGACCGCCAACGGTCAAAAATATGACCGTTGGGGTTCATCGGTCGACCGGGTCGGTCGACCGAAAACTCCTGTAAACGTAAATGAACTTCGGTCGACCGGGTCGGTCGACTGATATAGACGTGCACAGTATTGTGCACATCGGTCGACCGGGCCGGTCGACCGGTTACTGTAAGTTCTGAAAAACAGAACTTTCAGAACCAGAAAATCTTGGGTTTTGGTTTTGGGTCTTGGGTTAAATTTGAAACTTGTAAAAAACATGAAGTATGAGCATGTGTCATACTCCTATCAAGTTAAAATAGTTTGATAAAAATTCTTTTGAACGAAACTTGTTTTTCCATAAAATTGTTTTTCCAAAACTATTTTCTTTCTAAAAACTTATTTTCAAAATATGTTCTCTTTAGAACTAAGTTTAGAAATGGAATTTGGAAATCTTTTAGAAGCCATGAACCTAACTAAAAATGTGTGTGTGATTATCCCATAGCTCTACTTCTAATATCTAGCTTTAACAAAATATCTAAAAAATAAAAAGTAAAAATACAACTCTTGTTTTTCTTTGTTGTCTTGGTCTTGTCTTGATCTTCACATCATCATCTTGATCCCAAAGCATCCTAGTTGTGCATAGCTTGGGAATCTTCATTTTTGCGGCGAACTCCAAATGTGTGAGTCTTTTAGCGGAGCCGTCAAAAACAACCTGTTAAATAACCTGAAATATTCTGAAACACAAATGTTAAATACATAACCAAATATGTTTTGTTATCATCAAAATAACTGGGATAATGGCCTTTGGGCCAACAATCTCCCCCTTTTTGATGATGGCAAAACATATGCAGTTATCACAAAATATTTTGGGTAGAGACTTCAAATGAAGCTCCCCCTCAACACATGCATATCAAAAATGATACAAATCATATGCAGGCATAGTATAAGAAATGATAAACACTATATTTTCTACCAAATACATATGTATGATAAACATCATATTTCATGCCAACAACTGATACCAAATATATATAAAGGAACACATCCACAAAGCATAATAGAAGATACATTTAGAAATATGTCCAAAAAACAAATACATAATCCATGTCCAAACACACACTACATCACAAACACAAAATACTACATGTCCAACACAAATACTACATCACAAAATACTACATGTCCAAAATACTACAATATCCAAACACAAGCACAAACCAAACACAAATACTACAAAATATCTCTCTCAAAATAACTCTCCCCAAATAACTCTCCCCTTTTTGACATCATCAAAAGGGGAGGTCACTCCTCAGCAACATCATCGCCGTCTCCGTCATCATCACCACCTTCCTCTGAAGAAGCAACCTCCTCTGGATCCATGCCATCAACTCTGGTGCGCGGTGGTGGAACAGAAGAGCGAGCTCTGGAGGAAATGGAGGACCGGTGGCAGGGAGTCGACAAGCAGTCGGAGTCCGATCAGGAACGAGCATGTCAAATTTTGAGAAAAGGGCCTGAAACTGGACATCCACGAATCTCATGGAGTCAGCGAAATATGACATGTCGTTTCGGACCTCCGCCCGAAAAGCAGCATCCTGCATGGCACGAGCGTCCAACTCCGCACGAATAGCTGCGTCGCGCTTCTCGACCCAGGCCTGGTGCGCCTCGATCTGAGAGCGGACCTCCGAAGAGAGAAGTGCCAGAACCTCTGGAGAAAAGACGGGGCTGCAGAAGACGAAGAGCCAGGAGCAGAAGACGAGCCAGGACCAGCAGGAGGAAGATGTGGTTGCACCGGAGCGTGTCTACGCAACTGCGCTTCCATCATCTTCAGAACAACTCCATTGATGTTGGTAAGGGGATTTGAAGGAGTTTCGGCAGAAAGATCAAAATCAAGACCCCTAAGAAGATGGGTAATAAGCATGCCGTAGGGCAAACTTCTACGCCGCAGTACGGATCTGATCAGAGCCCATATGATAAGCTATGACTCTAGGAAAATTCACCTTAATGCCTTTAAGAAGACAATAGATGATCAAGGGTACACAACCCCTAGCATGGCTATACTCACCATGTTTTGGGGACAATGTTGAAGAAAATTATCTTAGCAAGGACTTGAGATTGCAGTGTGTACCTACTCACTACCTCGTTTCTAACCAACCCGGGATTGTCATTCCCGTGGATCAGAGTAGAGGCGGTGAGTGAAGACTCACCCTCAGGAAATTCAAAGTCATGTAAATCATGAGAATACACATCTGCTCCGCCAGTGGAGAGATGCAGAATCCTAGCAAACCGACCGATAGAGAGGTCGATTTCCCTACCTAGAACTCTAGATGTGATGCGGTTACCATCAAATTCATAGTTGGCATAAAAGTAAGGAACAAGGGAAGTGTATACTTGCTCCTTGATGGTCAAGAACTCAACTAGATTATTGGTTTGCAGGATTTGAGGGATATCTAGATGTTCAAAATCCTGAATGGTAACAAATCTCCCTGAATTAATGTTTCTAGTGGAGAGGTGGGAGTATCTATCAGCAGCTAGATCATTGATAAAGGGCCGTACGGGTCTAGGAACCTGAGATGAGGGTTGAGCAACACCCTTCCCCTTCTCAGTTCGAGATCTTTTAGACATGATGAATAAAAATTAGATTTTTCAGGTGAAATCAAGTTATGGCACGATCTAGAAGCTTAGAAACTTAGATAGATGACAGTAGATAATAGATTTCAAAGCAAGAATTGAAGATTAGAGTCAAAAATTTGATTTTTACCTTAATTGAGAAAGTCCAAACCCTAGACAGAAAAGCCTGAAATTCTCCGAATCCGGTGGTTGGAAGATGCAGAAATCGAAGATCTGGAAGTAGGATGAAGGATTTGAGATGGGTTTAAAAAGATTTGGATTTGGTTGAAGGATTGGAGAGAAAACAATTTTTGGGGAAAATAGGGTTCGTCGGTCGCTGAGTGAAATGAGAGAGAGAGAGAGAAAAATGAAAATATATAGCAGATTAGGGCAAAAACACGACGATCGGTCGACCGGTCCGGTCGACCGAATCCAACCGAGAGCTCTGTAAATAAGATCGGTCGACCGGGTCAGTCGACCGAAATATCCGAGACCACAGCAGGTCAGCATCGGTCGACCGGAATTCTGGTCGGTCGACGGTAGCACAGAAAAAAAATAAAAATTTTCTCTCAGGCAGAGTCGGTCGACCGGAGATTTAAGGGTCAGTCGACCGGCTTTGCCTGAAAAACAGTTAACAGCAATTTGCCCAAAAAAAAAATTTTAAATAATTTTTGTAGTCAAAAATAGGTATGACAAATTAGACATATAAGAGTACACCAACAGTTTTTAAATCTTTATTAAGTCTTTACAAACATCAAAATACATGCAATCCAATTTTAATTTTATTTTCATATTTAAACAAAGATTTTAAAGATGTTGAAGCCGAATACCCAGTGACGGGTTCTGAACTTCATCCTCTTGATTCCTCTTGAATGAGTTGAGGTGCGCAATTGCCATCTTTAAGGTATTGCTTAAATAGAAATTTTACAAATGTTTTATTTTTATTTATGAAAATAAGGTGTATATGTATACAAGTATATATTCACAAATAATAAACTATACATGTGGACATACTATAAAACAAGGCATGAAACTAAAGATATCAAAAACTAAACATGGCATATACAATCATGATGGAGTTGCAAGTTTATACTAATCATGTATCAATGAGGCATAAGACTAAACTAGCAATCCTATAACAATTGTATATACAAAATTAAAACTCTTAAATGGAGATGTTACCAATTTACGGGCAATCTCCAAAATTAGGTGCCTCCACGATAGCGATGCATGCATGATTTGTTCTTTAAGCTCCGATGCATCAACCACCCGGGCACCACTTCCTCCTAAGTCTTGGAGGGAGTAGATCCACCTATACCTGTTTCATTTGAAATCGTGGCTCTTTTGGTACCCAAATCTTAGTGGGTCCTTTGGGGTTAGATCCGGGGCGAACCCAAACAAATTTATTTTTAACATTGTTCTTAGCATAGCAAAACTTTTCTAAATGGCCTTTGCGGCCACAATGCGTGCAAATGTAAATTCCACCACTATTGTACATGAAAGCATGGTTATGTGTGTGTGCATGTTTATGTGTAGCATGTTTATGATGAGCATGTTTCCCTTGGGCTACTCCCTTAGGAAATTTAGATGCAAGCTTGTTAAAATCAAATGCACACTTTTTAAGAGTTGAGTCTAATACATCAACCCGTTTTTGTATCTCAACAAAATCATTTTTACTACATGATGCAATGGGGGTTTTCCCTTACAAGCTAATTTATAATTTGCAAAATCACTTTTTATTTTCTCAAAAGAATTAGACAAATTATTTTTCTCTTTTTCAATAATATCAAGTTTATCTTTCAAGGACTCATTTTCCCTTTTTAACTTTTTATTATGAGATTGCGAAATCTCATACCTATGTTGCAATTCTTCAAAAAATTGTGCTAGTTCATCCATTGTAAGATCATCATCTTCTAAAGTGTTATCAAAAGTTACCTTAGAAGCGTCATCTCCTTGTGCCATGAAGCACATGTTAGCGGCGTCGTGCTCCTCTTCGGATTCCGACTCCGTGTCATCCCATGTAGCGGCCAACGCTTTCTTCTTCTTCCCATGTTTGGAAGTGGTTGCTTGGAGAGCGGGGCACTCGGCAATTAAGTGACCGATCTTCTTGCAATGGAAGCAAGGACCGGGTCTTCTCTTCTCTTCTCATACCTTCCTTGAGGTTTCCCTCTTCGGAAGTTGCTTTGCCGTCCCTTCTTATAGAACATCTTGCCCACCTTCCGGATGAGCATGGCGAAGTCCTCATCGCAATCCTCCGATGAGTCGTCCTCCTCAATAGTTGTTGGAGTGGCTTTGAAGGCAATTGTTTTCTTCTTGGGTGCCTCCCTTTCTTCTCTTACCTTCATCTCCATCTCATGTGTCTTGAGATTTTCGATGAAGCCGGAGAAGTCCATCTCCTCTTGTCGTTGAGTTCTTTGAGTGTAGTCGCCTTGACTTCCCAAGCTTTGGGAAGAGCTCTAATCACCTTCCTTATCTTTTGATCGTTATCAATCTTGTCGCCTAAGGAAGAAAGAGCATTAGTTTATTTTTGTAAAACGGGTGAGCATGTCATCAATGCTCTCATTATCAAACATGTAAAAGTTCTCATATTGAGAACGTAGCAAGTCAACCTTAGCTCTCTTGACTTGTGACGTTCCCTCATGAGTCACAATGAGTATGTTCCAAACCTCGAATGCGGATTTGCAATTTATTATGCGTGCAAGGTCATCTTCATTTAGGGCTTGGGTTAATGCATATTGTGCCCTAGCATTAGCCTCATAGTCTTTGGAAGTATCCTCGGACCATGTGCTCTCATCACTAGTTGGTTCAATGAAGTCTTTGGTAATGGCCCTAGCTACCCTAACACCTAAGGATTTCAAGAACAAGTTCATCTTGACTTTCCAAATGGGAAAGTTCAAGCCATCGAATTTTGGTGGGGATTTAATGCTAGAAAAGTCCATGGATGCCATGAATGCACAAGCAAATATAGATGCAACACAAAAGTGTATATAGCCAAATATGGATCTCCCTAAGGTGGTAGACCTAAGTTGTAGGGTTAGGCTCTGATACTAATTGAAATCACCTAGAGGGGGGGTGAATAGGTGATGGCTATATGAATTATGGCAATTTTGCGGAATTAAAAATTTCACACACAAATAGTACAAATAAAGACTTGCAATAAATTCAACAATAAAGGTGCAAGAATTGAAAGGAGTAGAGTTAGAGAAAATTGATCAAACGCAAACGCAAGGATGTGTTTCCGAGGTTCGAGCCACGCTCTACGTCCCCGCCTTCACACTTGAAGGATTTGCACTACTATCGTTGATCCCACCGGATCGCCAATACAAGGACACACTTGTCCCTTACACTTGTGATGCCGCAACACCACCCGAAGCTCACTAGCTCCCTTGAGGCCGATGCCTCTACAACTTCACTCCAAGAAGAAATGAGTGATCACACTTGATCACTTTACAAAAGCTCACTTGCACAATCCTAGAACCAAATATGTAGATGTAAAGCTTGGGATTGTGGTGTGCAAAATCTAGAGAGAAGCTAGAGGAATAGGCTACAAGTTGGGTGTTGGGAATTTAGGCTTTGGAAAATCTTTTATGAAGGAAAGCTTTGAAAATCTTTGTAAAACTCTTATGAAATATTTTGCAATCGTTGTCTAATCAATATGAGGTGACCCTCTATTTATAGGGGTCAAAAACAGCCTCACAAATTCGTTGATACCAAATCCCAAAAAGAGAATCAGCCAGAAAAATAGCTGTTGGATCTGTCAGAACTTTTGACAGAGTCCGGTCGACCGGGTCGGTCGACCGCCAACGGTCAAAAATATGACCGTTGGGGTTCATCAGTCGACCGGGTCGGTCGACCGAAAACTCCTGTAAACGTAAATGAACTTCGGTCGACCGGGTCGGTCGACTGATATAGACGTGCACAGTATTGTGCACATCGGTCGACCGGGCCGGTCGACCGGTTACTGTAAGTTCTGAAAAACAGAACTTTCAGAACCAGAAAATCTTGGGTTTTTGGTTTTGGGTCTTGGGTTAAATTTGAAACTTGTAAAAAACATGAAGTATGAGCATGTGTCATACTCCTATCAAGTTAAAATAGTTTGATAAAAATTCTTTTGAACGAAACTTGTTTTTCCATAAAATTGTTTTTCCAAAACTATTTTCTTTCTAAAAACTTATTTTCAAAATATGTTCTCTTTAGAACTAAGTTTAGAAATGGAATTTGGAAATCTTTTAGAAGCCATGAACCTAACTAAAAAATGTGTGTGTGATTATCCCATAGCTCTACTTCTAATATCTAGCTTTAACAAAATATCTAAAAAATAAAAAGTAAAAATACAACTCTTGTTTTTCTTTGTTGTCTTGGTCTTGTCTTGATCTTCACATCATCATCTTGATCCCAAAGCATCCTAGTTGTGCATAGCTTGGGAATCTTCATTTTTGCGGCGAACTCCAAATGTGTGAGTCTTTTAGCGGAGCCGTCAAAAACAACCTGTTAAATAACCTGAAATATTCTGAAACACAAATGTTAAATACATAACCAAATATGTTTTGTTATCATCAAAATAACGGGATAATGGCCTTTGGGCCAACAATTTCCTCAAGGGCCCGTTCTTGATGCGCCGTCGAAGAAGAGTTGCCACACCTGTCCTTCGAAAGACGTCTGGGTCAAGCAAACTTCAGCGACCTTGTCTGGGAAATCTTTATAAAGCTTGGTCGTTCTTGGATCTGGGTAATCAGCCAAGAAGTCTACCACTGCCTGTCCCTTCACAACTTTTTATGGCAGGAATTGCATCTCATATTGGGAGAGCAATATGCCCCATTTTGCCAATCGATCATTCAGTGATGATGGCTTCATCATAAGCAATCTTAAAGGGTTACTTTTGATATGACGTGTATGGTTTGGCCCACTAAGTAGTGTCGCATTTTCTGGACGGCGAATACCAATGCCAAGCATTCTTTTTCGATCAGGTTGTATCGATGTTCAGCTCCGATCATTGTTCTACTCAGTTAATAGATTGCCTACTCATGTGCTTGATCATTATTCTGAGCTAGTAAAACCCCTAGAGAATGATCCATAGCTCGAACGTATATTAGGAAAGGTTTTCTCGACACCAGAGTTGTAAGAACAGGTGGATGCGTGAGGTACCATTGATTTCCTCGAATACTTTTTGGCAAGCATCATCCCAAATGAATGAAATACCCTTCTTCATCAATTTGGTGAAGGGTTGCCATCGTCTTGAGAGATTTGAGATAAATCTCCGGATATAGGCCAGTCACCCTTGAAATCCTCTAAGCTTTCTAAGATTCCTTAGAGGTTGTATTTCTAAACAGTGCAGACTTTCTCTGGGTCGAGATGGATTCCTTTGGATGTTACTACAAACCGAGGAATTTACTGCTGCTACCTCCAGGAAAGATTTTGTAGGATTCATCTTCAATTGATGCGCCCACATGATATCGAATATTGTCTTTAGATCTGTTATGTGATCGCCTTTGGCACGGCTTTTCACTGTAATATCATTTACGTAGCATTTCATTGTTTTGCGTATATGCTTGTGGAAAATTGTATTCATAGCTCTCTGTTATGTCACCCCTGCATTCTTTAATCCGAAGGGCATGACAGTATAGTAATACACCCCTAATGGTGTCCTAAAAGATGTATGCTTCTCATCGTCAGGGTACATCTTAATTTGATTGTATTTCGAGACTCCATCCATGAAAGACACCATTCGAACCCACACGTGTTGTCGATCATGACATCCGTGATTTGAAGGGGGAACTCATCTTTAGGACACGCCTCATTTAGATCATGGAAATCAATGCAAATCGGATCTTCTCATTCTTCTTAGTAATGGGGACGATATTGGCTACCCAATCAGGGTGTGTTCTTTCTTAATAAAATCAGAGTCTATAAGCTTCTTGACTTTCGACTGAATCGCTTCCATTGTCTCCGGACGAAACTGTCGTTGCTGTTGCTTAAGGAGCTTCACATCCGGATTGAGGTTGAGGCGATGCATAGCCACTTGAGGGTCGAGTCCAGGCATATCCTCGTAGTTCCAAGTGAAAAAAATCTATATACTCTTGCACAAGAGATATTAGATCTTCCTTCTCGGGGGGTGATAAGTTTCGCTTATAAAGATGGGCTTAAGATTAGCCTCATCTCCTAGATTAATCTGGGTTACCTTATCCTCTGTGGGTGGTTCGCATTGTTCAAAGCGAATATCCCAGAGAGTATTTAGGTATTTGATCCAATGATCTGTATCTGACTGGATCATTTCTTCATCTCCATCTTTCGGGTGGCTTGTTGAAACCATGTTTACCGAAAGTTCTTTGAAGATGTTGCCAACACTGACATCTGACTCCCATGATGACATGCCTGATAAGTAATTATGGTTTAATGACCCTCCAGACTCAGAGGCTGACGGGATTAGAGTTGACACATAGCCCAACCCCCTGCGAGTTCGATGATAATAATCAGGGGCTTTCCCTTTTGGAATGAAGGATCGAAGCAGTGTTCTCCTTCCTTTGCCAAAATTCAAGCCAGGATCACTTGTTAGGTCATACCCCATGTTCTTCATCATTCTGAGTACATTTGACTCGTAATAAGAGAACTGAGGAAGTTTCGTCTCGCTTTCTATGTCTTCGTAAGTCATTGGTTTGGACTCAATTCTTTCAAAAAGGAGCAGTTTTTGGCATTTGCGTCTTGCTGGGATCTCAAAAAAAGATCCTTGCGCATCACTGACACTTTGATATACCATGAGAGATGATCTCGTTGGTACCTGCAATGATGTCAGGGCATCTATTGCCAACCAGGGGTCATCACCTACATCGATACTAGTATCTGATGGCATGGAATCAGAAGCGAATACAGAAAAGTAAGTCAAATCTAACTCTTCATTAATATAGCACTCGCCTACATCATTAGCGGTGTTATTGACATCGAGCTTATTAATGCTCGTTACAAGTGATTCAGCTCCCAAAGACATTCTTCTTCTACCTATGGCTCAACATTAGCTTCAGTACCAGAGTCTGGTTTCTCTGGTTGGGGATTCTCGTCTGTCTCCAGAGAATCCTGGTACAGGAGGGAGTCTGTGTAGTAGTTCTCTACCCCTTTGAACGGATGCCTTTTGGCGATCAATGTTCGGACTTTTCTATCTCCATCAACATACCTCATGACTTGATGGAGAGTAGAGGGGACGATGGAGTTGCGATGAATCCATGGTCGTCCCAGCAGCAAATTATATGAAGTGTCGGCATTGATAACATAGTACGTCACCTCAGATCTTAGGTCCCCGATCTGATATTTGAATTTAATCTTTCCTATTGGGTGCATACCACTGGCGTTGAAACTGTAAATGGTAGTTTGAGTGGCGCTCAATCGGTGAGTAGGAATTCCTTAGTGCTGCATGACCAGGCGGGGTATGATGCTCAACATGGATCCTGGATCCACCTAAATGCGGCTCACTTCAGATGATCCAATATACCCTGTGAAGTACAGGGGCCTTTCATGTTTCCCCTAATCTGCATGTCGTCTGGAGTGAAGGTTATGCAAGGGGCAAATTGAGAGGTGTGGAGGCAGTTTTCTTCATTTCTCCTATAGTTCAGCCAGAATCCAGGCCATGAAGACCTCAGCATCAGTTAAACCTTTTATCAGAGCTTCTCTTGTTGACTTTGATAGTCTCAGGAGCTTGTAAAGAGTGATCCTGGCCGGGATATTGGCCAGTTGAGCTAAGACATTAAAGCATAAGGTGCTAAAAATCCTTCTGTTTTGTCCTTCGGGAGGGCCTTGGTATACCAAAGCTCCTTTTGCTTCTCCATGGGTAGCTTCGTAGATTACTTGGTTAGCTCTGGGGTGGGTTTAGGCGGGTTTGCCACCATTTCGTTGTATTTCTTCAAGTATGACTGACCTGAGCGGGTCCCTGCTACGAGCGACGCATTCGATTCTGCAGCGAGAACAATTATCTTCTCCTCCAAATTAGTTAGCAAGGGGATATCAATTTCTGCTTCCCGGGAGAAAGCACACACTACATTGCAAGGCGATTTGCTTTGCCTCTGGACTTCCTATTGGTAACAGTAGTCCACTGTTGGCTTTCCACGAGATCGGGATGAACCCACATGATCTCTCCCTGAGGAGTAGAAACAGGTATGAGACCTTTTCCCGCTGGTGGTGTGGATCTATATTGAGTACCCTTAGCTCCCCTTTTGGGATGGGAACTACTCTAGCCGGCGTTAGAGGTTGTACTCCGAACTGAAGAAATGATGTCATGTTAGCTGTCACTTTCTTCTGCTCTGTCCGGAGCTTGAGCACCTCTGCATCAATCAAAGCTTGGAGAATATCTATGAAGACATAACAGTTCTTGGTAAGGGCCTAGCATCCTGTGGTACAAGCAGTAATTGGGGTTTACCAACCTCCTCAGGACGTCTAGCTTCAGAAAGTTTCAGTCTGTTGCTCTTGTTGAGTAACTTGAACAACAAATCAACATGCTCATTCTTGAAGGAATACTGCTTGTTGGCGCATGACTGACTTGAAGAGCTACCCCATCTAGCTGGTTGAGGCTTGTCTCTGTCGCCAGTGTGTCCTTCCTTTTAACTTGGAAAGATGCTTCTGGCGTGCGTCTTGTCAACTTTTCGGGTATGGGCTTATTTTCTTCTGCCATAACCCTGGCGACAATCTCTTCTACCTGTTCACCTTGCTGGATCAACTGCTTCTAGGTGCAGCTTTTAGCTAATCCTATCTGAGCTAGGAGTGAGGCTTACAAATTTTGACGGCATGTTTCCACCAGGGTGGCCTGGGTCTACCGCTAGGACATCAGAGTGCCATATTTAAAATCTCTCCAGAAATGCTTTAACTGACTTTCCTTTCTGTTGCCTCATCGCCAGGAGAGTTGGCATGATAATTTTCGAGTCATCTTCGAAGAAGCGTGTAAGAAAAAGCTTTTCTAGATCACCCCAGTTCTTGATGGAGCCTTCTGGAAGCTTCATGAGCCATTCAAAAGCGATCCCCTTCAGGGTGTCGATGAACAAACATGCCAGGATAGCATAATTTGATACTTCATTCCCTGTATGAGACTTGAAGTAGTATATGTGCTAGTTTGGTGACCCCTTGCCGTCAAAGGCTTGCGGGTCAGAGCTTTGAACTTAGG
This sequence comes from Agave tequilana, assembly GCA_038442645.1. Classification (NCBI taxonomy): domain Eukaryota; kingdom Viridiplantae; phylum Streptophyta; class Magnoliopsida; order Asparagales; family Asparagaceae; genus Agave; species Agave tequilana. The sequence goes on along the minus strand of JAVJIF010009003.1, from coordinate 169,908 downwards.
AGGGTAGGGACAAGATCCCACTCAACTGGGTACGGCCGGACCACTCCTGCTTCATGTAAGCCTTTCCGATTGGCAAGGGCTTCAGGACGCTTCTTGAGTTACTCATTCTTTTGGAATTAGTGCTCATATTTTCTGAGTTTCCTTCCTCTTCAGATGAAGGCTTGGACAACTCAGAGTTGGAATGCTCCTCCTCCTCAGTATGTGCAGAAGACGAGCTTTCCCCTTCCTTCAGTTTACCTTTGGACTTCTTAGAAGGAGTCTTGGCCTTAGGTTTCTTCTTTTTGTCCTTAAGCAATTGCGAAAGCATCTGCTTGAGGCTGTTGATAGATACTTATTGAGCATGAATCATATCGAGTTGCTCCCTCTGGGCCTAGGTTTGCTGTTCAAAACGCCTGGCCATTTCTTCAAGAGTGCGTATCATATATGCGAAGACTTCTTTCTCTATGGAAGAGTTCGAGGTTTGTGACTCCGCAATGGCAGAATGTGACTCGCTTACTTCGATGCCCCAGGCTAGGGCACTGTAATCCACTGGGGCTATCATGCCAGTTCGAGTGCGGGTATGCTGGTACACTCTTTCTGGCTCATTATCAGACTCGTCAGAGCTGACTATTGGCTACTTCCCCTTAGTCTTGCTTGGTGTAGTGCTTGGATCTAACCACATTTGCAGCAACTTCAGGGAACTCCGTATCAGAGAAAATTTTCCTTATGCGAGAATGACGCCTTTTGGCCGAGCGAGAGACTGACGTAGATGATAGTCGTTTGAACACCGACGGTTCACAGTCGCATTCAGAGAGCACCGCTGTGATGAGCCATTACACAGCAGCATGGTGGAGTAATTTGATTAACACTCTCTTCTTTGTCAGGTAGTCTCTTAGATCTGTCGGAGGGGTATTGAAGAGACCAGCCTCGAGTCTCTGAGAACGAGAACTTGTTAGCTCCCTTCTGATTCTAGCCGTTGGAAAGCGAACGTTAACCTTGCGTCGTAACTCCAAGATGCACGTCTCAGAGGTGCAGGGTTCAGAGACGCGGAGCTCAGGTTCTGTAGAACAGACGCGGCTCTCGCGTTTTGACTTTAAGACGCGAGTCTCGTGCCTCTGCTGAGAAGAGACGCGGATCTCGCGTTGCTGATTGTCACATTTATCTGGCGACACTTGAGAAACACGGACTTTATGTCTCGCATTCTGTTGTAGAGATGCGGGTTTTGTATCTATTAGAAGAGACGCAGACCTCGCATTGCTGAACATTGCGTCTGAGAGGTGAAACCTCAAAAACACGAGCCTCTTGAGCTCTGCGTTTTGGTATCCAGACGCAGGCTTCGTGCGTCTGATGCGGTTCAGAAGAGAAGCAGGCATAGGTCTTGTGTCCTGTATCTACTGGATAGATGGTTTTTTCTAGCTTCTTGCATCTGTTGTCGACGTGCGCGTTGCCTTTGTTGGCGTTTAACATTCCGGTTATGCTTCACGGGTTGTTGGTAACCCCCCGTAACCTGGAACTGAGGAAGAGAAGAGGTGTGGTAAGATTGGCCTTCAATAACGTTGGCCTCGCGGGTCTCGTGAGAGACGTTGATGCGAGCCACATGCGTGACACGACCAGAAATAGCCCTATTTGCGCAGTCCATCTTTAGGGAAGTCTCCGAAGGGACTTGAGAGCAGATCTCTGAGGAGACCCTGCGGTACTGCCACTCCACCCTAGGGCTCTTGGAGCCAGAAGAGAGAAACTCTTCATACTTTGCCTGGTCGAATTTCACGATAAGTGATTCGACCATTTTTTCCATGAAGGTGATGTCAACTTGTGCCACAACTTTCTCATCAGTGGAGAAAGTAGTCCCCAGCGGAGTCGCCATCTCTTGTTTCCTCGAAAATAAATTGATTGGGCACTGAAAATTCTTTACTTGATTGTAAAGAAAATTACAACAGATCAATAATCCGATTACAAAAGAGGGGAGAATGGTTGGATCTCTCCTTTGTTTAACACTGGGTTCTTTATGTAGCGGGGAAAAGTGAATCATGTTTTTCGTTGACCGAGTGAATGTCAAGATCTTCAGAAAATCTTCACCTTGGATCACGGATAGAGTAGCACGTCTCCTATCCAATGAAATCCCAAAAAGATTTGGACAAAAACTTAGACTCAGCAAGTTGGTGTAGAAGAGTTGAACTCTTTATCAGTATACCTCAGCTGAAAAATTCTGACCCCCCTTTAATAGCAAACTGAGCTATTTATAGGGGTTTCAGGGGTAAAACTATCCCTGAAAAACCCTCCATGATGGGGGTTAACTCCCCTCATTACGTGGACAGTAACTGACCCGGTAATGAGGGCAGTTACAACTGAGACGCGGAGCTTCTCTGCAGTTAGAACGCGGGCTTAAGCCCAGCATTTGGGCCGCGGCGGTATTGAGATGCGGACGTCGAGCTCTGCTGAGAAGCGGGCTTCGAGCTCCACATCTTGGCTTTGCAGTGATGTTGAGACGCAAGCTTTGAGCCCTGCATCTTGGTTTTGCAATGACGCTGAGACGTGGGTTTTCGAGCCCTGCGTCTTGGCTTTGTAATGACGCTGAGACGCGGGTTTTGAGCCCTGCGTCTTGGCTTTGCAATGACGTTGAGACGCAGGTTTTGAGCCTCAATGACGCCGAGACGCAGGTTTCGAGCCTCGCGTCTTGGCTTTGCAATGACGCTGAGACGCGGGTTCGAGCCTCGCGTCTTGACATTGCGTTGATGATTTTTTATCAGCTTTCCGTCTGAAGTATGAACTTCTATCTGATGACTTGTCTTCAGTGATTTTTAGACAGTCTACAATCTCTTTCTACCTCTACCACTTAATATAGAATTCTTTTTCTTTTAAAATGAAGAAGAACCATTAACCTATTTAGTGCCTAAAAAGATACTGAAAAGCTTCCATCGCATCTCTCCCTGAGGATCGATCTGCATAGTCCTTACTACCGCGGTTAAATTACTGGAATTCAGAGTTCACACATCAGATTAACACTTTCCTTAAACTCTGTCTTTTGTAAATCATTGGTATATGAAATTCACATGGATTTGACAAGCTTTACACCGTCTTGCATATTTCACTACATGGAATCATCATCTGCCAATAATAGCCAAGCTTGTTTAGTCGGTCCTTGAGCTTCAGACCCGACTGATAGACACCATATATGCCATCATGAGTCTCTTTAAGTGCTTCTCGTGTTTCTGTGCTAGATAGGCAACAGAGAAGTATGTCATCATATGAGCAGTGGTAGAGTGTCTTCACCACTAAATCATAGTAAAAATAAGGAGATTTTGTCAAATAAAGGCTGCCTCCTTGGGATCATCGGGAAATATGTTGTTCAGGATATAATCATGATGTGGAATCGCCAGTCTCTAAGTTCGAAACTTGTTGAGGTTGTAAGAACTTCATTAACCTCTAAGTTGTAGTTTGGATAGAAGAGATGATAGGTAACAATCTTAAGAAGATAACTTGTGTCGACTGGTAAGGCCAATGTAACCGCAAGCACAGCTAGAGCATGGCTGATATAGAAGCCATCAAATGTGTTAGCCAACTTAATGGCTGCATGTGATAAGGGATTAGGTCTTCATGATGAATCTCATATTCTCTTTTTATTTGATTAACAATCAATTGGGGTCAATGTAGGCTCCACGAAATTGTATCCCTGATTGAGTTGGACCTACACACAGAAAATACAGAATTTCAGAAATTTTAAGAATAGAATGTGCAAGTTCTCAATGCTACCACAATAGCAAGTGGCTATGCGGATCGTGATCCTCAAGGAGGAACTAGCGATGGAAGCTTTTTAGTAAGTTCTCTTAGTTCACTTGAAATGGTTAAATTTCTTTTAGTTCTTGCAAAGAAAATGAAAAAAAAGAGTTATAGTTAAGTTAAGAAGAAAGTGGTAGATTGAGAAGGTGGAGAAAAACAGAAAATGATTTTGTACAAAGGAAGTGAAAAATAATGAATAGAGTTGAGAGATAGTGATGTTGGTGATCTACCCTAAAAATTAAAAAAAAGAAAGTTAAACCCTAAAAAAAATACTTACTTATCTCTTTAGTGCCTGCTTACCTTTGACTTATATCGATGATGTACCTTTGTTTGAAGGCGAGCGAAGTATGACAAATAGGATCTTCCCCATTCTCGATTTAGACTACGAAATGAAAGGGCAAGCTACACTAGCATAGAAATGGTTATCCATCACCATAAGCCAACAACGGCACTTGCAAGGGCAAGGCAACTTCGAGGCTATCGAAGTTATTTGGATTTAAAAAAAAAAAGAGGGAAGCAAACAAAAACAAGAGTAAAGAAGAAAAGAAACTTCGATTTGATTCAAATAACAATGAAAGAAAAAACTTACTTAAACCAGTGTCACCCTCAGTACAAGCTTTGCTTTCATTCCTCCATGAAACACTCCTCTCATCTCAGTACATAAATAAAACAAAAATTACATAAAAGAAAATAAAAATCTAAGTTACATACAACAGCATAGCCTAACTTCTACTCTCTGCTTGATCGTCCCTCTGCCTCTTATGTGTGAGGTATTTATAGAATAGAAATGGATATGGAAACGAGTTGAAAGATAGGAAGAGCTAGCTATTTCTGAATTTGAATCCTCCCCTTATCTCCAAACTTGATTTGATGTGGATATTCAATTCTGATCTACAGCTTGTTGGCATGTTAATCAATGAATATAACTTATCAAAAGAAAGAATTAGAAATAGTGATCAACGTAAGAGTTGTATCCCTTTAAGTCTTCTTTCTGGATCATCTTGAATCATCAGATTTGAGATTTGGTAGCAAAAGTTATGATTCAAATACTAAAATGTATCCAGTCTGAATCTGAGTCAAAATTACTTCATCTCATCCGTTGATCTTCTCTCTATCCATTTATCTCTTTGGATTCTGAATTTGGATTCAATTTCCATTTGGTGTTATCTTTATAATTTGCTCTGATCTTCAGCTGAATATTTGCCTCAATCGTTGATTTGTTCTGGATGTGGTGATATCCTCACAGATCTTTAAGTTAATCTAATTGATTCACCAAAATCTGATTTTTAACTGACTAGATCTGGGATCATCCTCAGCTAACTAAATAGATCCAGTTAAATCTGATTTTAACAGGTATTTTTTGGTTTAATCCTCTTTCTCTTCATTATTATCTTCTGCAAAATAGACATCTAAGACAAGAAAATTAGCAGATTTATTAGATGATAAATGTAGGGTGTAATAAAAAGAATACAAAATATGTGTACGATCACACCCCCATACCTATCTTTTGCTCGTCCTCGAGCAAAATAACAAAGCTAAACTAAAGATTATTAGACCATTTTCATAGGTCATGCGATTGCACTGAGCATGTGCAACAAGCGTTTAACCTCTAGGTTTCCCCTAGAGGACGAGTTTTGTCTCGTGAGGATTTTCAGTAGATTACACCCACAAAATCCATAAAGAAAGAGAAACAAAATATTAGTATTTTGAAAACAAATTTTGAATGAGAAGAATATTTGAAGTATTATTGTACGAATTAAGTAATCTATAAGTTATAGGAAAATCGAACTTTTCATTCCTAAACTTAGTCTTTATTTAAAAACTTGTTATCAATCAAGGTAAGAAATCAAACTGCATTTCTTATCTAGTCTATTATTTTACCCTAAGTTGTATGCACCTTTGTGACCGTGAAATTTTGAATCGGGTTTTTTAACTCGAACTTATATGCCTTATTTTTTTCTTTTATTTTTTTTAATTTTTGGTGATATTATTCATAGTTCTATTAGGCTTTTTAATATGCCTATGTAACGAGCCTTTAATCGGTGACTCCCAAACCAAACGGTCTTAGGGCACCGGGTGAGAAACACCCCCAAGAACTTAAGGACTCGAGCAAACAAGGCCATAAAACTAAGGATTTTATTATATGAACCGCTTTTAGGCGTGAATACTTATGCTTTATGAGACACAAATACCCAGCTTAATCAGAGGATTTTGATATATTATATATATATTCTTTTTTTCCTTCTTTTTTAATAAGGCTTAAGAATCTTTGTTTTTTGAACCCTAAGTGTGTAAGTGTATAAAGCATGCATATTTTATCAAGGTAAAAATCACGACTAAATTACTTTTTCAAATTTTCTTCTAACCCTAGAAATCAAATAAATAATCTTATTTTGATCAAGTATAAGAAATCCTAATTATGATTCTCCTATTCCATAAAATTAACTTAATTTCTTACAAAAAAAATATGTCAAAATATTGCTCTCTTTTCAAAAAGTTTTTTTTAAAGAAAGAAAAATGTTAATTTTTTATTTTAAATAAAAGAGAAAACCTATGTTATGTTAGAACCCTCCCTCACACCTATCTCATGCATTATCCTCAATGTATGAATTAATGCATAGATACATGAAAAAGATGAAAGGGAAGGAAATTATTACCTTAAGATGGTGGTTCCGGTAGCGGTCTGAATAGGTTAAGCGTTGCTACCCAATCAAGATAATGTGGTGGTTCATGGAACCCACCTTATTGACCTCTTTCTATTTACATATTTACAGTCCCCAATATGAATAGTATCATGAAAGATCATATCATGAAATTTATTCTCTTTACATGACCAGTCTTGAAAAATCATCACAGAGTCATCATGGTCTATACCTATGTCCAATAAAAGAATGTGACTTGGTGGAATGGTTGACTTGGGCTCAAGAATGATAGGTTCAGGAACCAATACTAACTCAAGAAAATCAACTTTGAGTTCGAGAGTTAGATTTGGTTCAAGAGTTGAGTCCAAATCCTAGAATTGAAATTCACATTCTTCTCCCATTAATGGAATGTGACTATCCAAAATTGGTGATTTAATTTCTAGATTTATGGGCACGAGAATAAATGTTGGCTCGGAATTTGGTCCAAATTGGGTAAGAATACCGGAGTCAACATAGATTCAAGGATGCGAATTGAATCACAAAGTTGAGGATCAGGTTCACATTCATAATCAAGTTCAATCTCATTGAAATGATAACTTGCCAATTCGTCAATGTGTTGATATTGGTCAAGTTCAAGGTTTTGTGGTGAAATTGAATCTTGGTCAAAGTCTTAAAGATACCATGATTCTTGGTTTTCATCAATATGGCCAGAAGTGTCGGGAATAGTCAAATATTTGGTAGGGAGAGTTTCGTCATTCCTACACATGTTTTCCAATCTACTAAGTCTTGCTTCTATCATATTGAGTGGATTACTTTTGAATTGAATCATAATTGCATACTCTTTTCTAAGTCAGCATGTTCTTCAAAAATAGAGTAAGGATCTGTGATTTGAAAATTTTGACGGGATTTTGAGTCTTCTAAAATTTGAACTCGTCGCTCAAGCTCGTCTAAGGCTTCCATCCTCTTTTCCCAGTCAATTGATTCTTCTAATGATTGTTCGGGAGAAGGAGTATATGAAGCTGGATGTTGGTAAGGTGGTTGACAATATGACTCGGGGGAGTTGTATCCCCATTGACTCTGTAAGGAGTAGTGATGATTATTCCAGTATTATTCATAGTATTACGACTGGGGCAGGTATTTATTCGGATAAGGCCAATCTGGCACACTAGGTTGGTTAAAGTTATGATATGCTGGGTTGGTAATATCCGAAAAAGAGGTCGGGGTGTAACATGGATTACCATTAAAATTGAAAAAAATATTTTTATAAGCCATGTCATACAAGAAATATCAAAATCAAACAAAGAAAAACAAACAAAAAAAAAAATCTAACCTAAGTTAGGGTAAACCTTAGACCTAGACGACTCCTAACTGGTTAAATTGTCCACGGGGGGTATATTGCCGAATCTGACCACAAGTTAATTAGCCAGGTAGGGGCAAGATTGGTGGGAGGTATTCGTGCTTAAAAGCAACGACCTAATTAAGTCAAACCACCAGCCTTCGGGGTTTCGCCCCTCAATCCCCAACATTTGACACCGATTTTACAAGAGTCAAATTCTAATCAACTTTTCACTTAGGTCAGTCTCCTATTGAGTCCGAGATGTCCCTAGGGCCAACATCTACTCATTTTTAGTTAGGTTTGGGTTAGTGAGTAAGAAGATTATTTGTGGGCTAAGGGAGGGTAATGACTTCCCCACCTTATCTTATTTATAGGATAAGCCCTTAATTCAGTTTAGTGCAATGTACAAGTATATAGAAAAAGTAACACTCAAGAAATATTTCATAGAAGAATGAACCTTATACTAAATGCTATACACACATAGCTTGGCTCCAGCACTCTTCAATAGTAAATAGAAAATATAACGAAATAGACACATGCCTAAATGCAAAGACTAAACCATTTTTAGCATTTACAATCAAGTTTTTACTGTTGAATTAGAAATGTATGTACAGTAAGTCAAACAAGAAAATAAATAACTACGTATATTTAAATTTTGCAATTCAGCCAACCTGCAAAAAATACAGGTTAGTAGTTCACTCAGATTGCCACTAGAATGTAGCAAATCTGAGGGCTCCTAGGCTCTGCTTTCTTGAGCAGAGTCCATGGCCACTTTTATGTCCACTGCAGCAAAAATTTCCTTGATATCTATCACTGCACACCAAGAATAAAGAAAAAAGTTAACCAAAAATATAAATTTAAAAAGCGAATTACTTACTGTCCCTCCCCGGCAATGGCGCCAAAATTTGATTGAGTTGGACCTACACACAGAAAATACAGAATTTTAGGACTTTAAGAATAGAATGTGCAAGTTCTCAATGCTACCGCAATAGTAAGTGGCTATGCGGTTCGTGCTCCTCAAGGAGGGACTAGTGATGGAAGCTTTTTAGTAAGTTCTCTTAGTTCACTTGAAATGGTTAAAGTTCTTTTAGTTCTTGCAAAGAAAATGAAAAAAAAAGAGTTATAGTTAAGTTAGAAAGAAAGTGGTAGATTGAGAAGGTGGAGGAAAATAGAAAATGATTTTGTACAAAGGAAGCGAAAAATAATGATTAGAGTTGAGAGATACTGATGTTGGTGATCTAAACTAAAAATTAAAAGAAAGAAAATTAAACCCTAAAAAAAATACTTACTTACCTCTTGGGGCCTGCTTACCTTTGACTCGTATCGACGATGTACCTTTGTTTGAAGGTGAGCAAAGTATGACAAATAGAATCTTTCCCTTTCCCGATTTAGACTATGAAATGAAGGGGAAAGCTACACTAGCATAGGAATGGTTATCTATCACTGTAAGCCATCAACGACACTTGCAAGGGCAAGGCAATTTCGAGGCTATCAAAGTCATTAGGATTCACAAAAACAAAAGAGGGAAGCGAACAAAAACAAGAGTAAAGAAGAAAACAAACTTCGATTTGATTCAAATAACAATGAAAGAAAAGACTTACTTAAACTGGTGTCACCCTCAGTACAAGCTTTGCTCTCATTTCTCCATGACATACTCCTCTCATCTCAGTTACATAAATAAAACAAAAATTACATAAAAGGAAATAAAAAAAATCTAAGTTACAAACTACAGAATAGCCTAACTTCTACTCCCTTCTTGATCGTCCCTCTGCCTCTGATGTGTGGGGTACTTATAGAATAAAAATGGATAAGAAAATGAGTTGAAAGATAGGGAGAGCTGGCTATTTCTGAATTTGAATCCTCCCCTTATCTCCAAACTTGATTTGATGTGAATATTCAATTCTGATCTGCAGCTTGTTGGCGTGTTGATCACTGAATATAACTTATCAAAAGATATAATTAGAAATAGTGATCAACATAAGAGTTGTATCCCTTTAACTTTTTGGATCATCTTGAATCATTAGCTTTGACATTCGGTAGGGAAAGTTACGATTCAAATACTAAAATGTATCCAGTCTGAATCTGAGTCAAAATTGCTTCATCTCATCCATTGATCTTCTCTCTATTTGAATTTGGATTTGGTTTGCATTTGGTGTTATCTTTATGATTTGCTCTGATCTTCAGCTGTATATTTGCCCCAATCCTTGATTTGTTCTGGATGTGGTGATATCCTCATAGATCTTTAAGTTAATCTAATTGATTCACCAAAATCTGATTTTTAACTGACTAGATCTGGGATCATCCTCAGCTAACCAAATAGATCCAGTTAAATCTGATTTTAACTGGTATTTATTTGGTTTAATCCTCTTTCTCTTCATTATTATCTTCTGCAAAATAAACATTTAAGACTAGAAAATTAGCAGATTTATTACGTGATAAATGTAGGAGTGTACTAAAAAGAATGCAAAATATGTGTACGATCAGTCCCCATCTGTTGGGCAAGCTGAAGGCCAATAAGGAGGCATTGTACTCGGCTACATTATTAGAATAGGGTCCGTTAATGAGAAAGCACAAGGGAGGATATGATTGTGTGACGAGACAAACACCACCTCACTCTGGTAACTATCTTGCCTTTAGGGCCCATCCTTAACGCGTCGTCAAAGAACATTTGCTAAACTTCATCATCTGATATCATGTTGCCTTCGATGACCTCATCTGGAATGTCTTTATACAGCTTTGAAGTTTTTGAAATCGGATGAGCTTGACCCTTAATCGTTTTCAGGGACACAAATGTCATGTCATATTCAGACAGCAATATAGCCCAATTGGCCAATCTAAATGATTGCACACATTTATTGCATTATTCTTTATTACATATCCACATTTATCATGTAATAAATCTGCTAAATTGCTTATCTTAAATGTCTATTTTGCAGAAGATAATCATGAGGAGAAAGAGGATAAAATCTAATAAATATCAGTTAAATTCAGATTTAACTAGATCTATTTGGTTAGAAGAGAATGATCCCAAATTCAGTTGGTTAAATTCAGTTTTTGGTGAATCAAGTGGTTAAAGCTAAAGATCAACTGAGGATAACATCAAATACAGAGTCCAAATCTAAAGGGATAAATGGATAGAGAGAAAATCAACGGATGAGATGAAGCAATTTTGACTCAGATTCTGGCTGGATACATTTAGTATTTGAATCATAACTTTCGCTACCAAAATTCAAATCTAATAATTCAAGATGATACAGAAAGAAACCTTAAAGGGCTACAACTCTTAAGTTGATCACTATTTCAAATTCTATCATTTGATAAGTTATATTCAGTAATCAACACGCCAACAAATTGCAGATCAGAACTGAATATCCACGTCAAATCAAGTTTGGAGATAAGGAGAGGATTCAAATTCAGGAATATCCAACTTTTCCTATCTTCATACTCCTCTAACCTTTGCATTTCTCCTATAAATACCTACAATCTCAAAGGCAAAGAGGACGACCAAGCAGAGAGCAGAATTTAGGCTAATTTGTAGTTTGTAACTTAGGTTTTTATTTTCTTTCATGTAATTTTTATTTTCTTTATATAACTGAGAGGAGAGGATACTTTCATGAAGGAATAAGAGCAAGCTTGTACTGAAGGTGACACCGGTGTAAGTGATCTTTTCTTCCATTATTATTTGAATCGAATCGAAGTTTCTTTTTCTTCTTTACTCTTGTTTTTGTTTGCTTCCCTCTTCTTTGTTTGTCAATCCACATGACTCCGATAGCCTTAAAGTTGCCTTGCCCTTGCAAGTGTCGTTGATGACTTATGGTGATGGAGATCCATTTCTATGGTAGTGTAGCTTGTCCCTTTCATTTCATAGTGTAAAACGGGAATGGGGAAGATCGCATTTGTCAAACTTCGCTCGCCTTCAAACAAAGGTACATCGTCGATACGGGTCAAAGGTAAGTAGGCGCCGAAGAGGTAAGTAAGCTTTTAGGTTTTAATTTTCTTTTCTTTTAATTATAGTTTAGGTCACCAACATCACTATCTTCCAAATTTTTTTCACTATTTTTCATTTCTTTGTACATATCCACTTCTATTTTCTCCATCTTCTCTATCTACAACCTTCTTCCTAACTTGACTTTAACTCTATTTTTCACTTTTTTTTTACAAGAACTAAAAGAAGAACTTTAACCATTCTTTGTAACCTAAAAGAGAACTTACTAAAAAAACTTCCATCGCTAGTCCCTCCTTGTGGATCACGACCCGCATACCCACTTGCTATTGCGTTAGTATTGAGTACTTGCATTCTTTATTCTAAGTTTTGAAATTCTGTATTTCTGTGTGCAGGTAAAACCTCAATCACTAAAGTTTAAAGATCCTAGCTTTATCATGAGGATCCATAAAGGATTGACGCTAAAAATGACATGAATGGTCTAGTGATCAAATAATGCCATGCCTTCAGGTAGCAAAAAGGAGAGCTACGCATTCTTTTTCAATGGGGTTGTAGCGACATTCAGCCCCGATCAAAGTTTGGCTTATGGAGTAGATGACTTGCTCTAAGCCTTCATTATTCTTTTGCGCAAGTAGAGTACCTAGAGAATGATCCATAGCTCTTACATAAAGTAAAAATAATTTTCCCGAAATGGAAGCTACTAGGACCAAAGGCTTGGTGAGGTATCCTTTGATATCCTCGAAAATGTTTTGACAAGCGTCATCCCAGACGAATGAGACACCCTTCTTCATTAACCTTGTGAAAGGTTGACATCGACCTGAGAACTTTATGATGAACCTTTGGAGTAGGCGAGTTTGTCTTGTAAACCTCTAAGCTCTTAAGAGACTTTGGAGGTTGCATATTTTGGATGGCATTGATCTTGTCGGGGTCAAGTTGAATCCCTTTGGATATAACAATGAATCCGAGAAATTTAATGCTTGACACTCCTAATAATGACTTTATCAGGTTCATTTCAGTTAATGAGCTAGCATGATGTCAAATACCATTCTTAGATTGTGGACGTGGTTGTTTTTGTTGTGACTCTTAACTGTGATATCGTCAACATAGCATTCCACCGTCTACCGTCGATGATTCGCGAAAAATTATGCTCATCACATGTTGGTAGGTTACGCCAGTGTTCTTGAAGTCGAATAGCATTACTGTGTACCAGTACACCCCTAATGGTGTTCGAAATGACGTATGTTTTTGGTCATCTGAGTACATCTTAATTTGGTTGTACCCTGAAAAGTCATCCATGAAGGACATCCTTTCGAAGCCACATGTATTGTCAATCATGACGTTAGTGATGGGCAATGGAAATTCATTCTTGGGGAAGACTTGTGTTAAGATCACAAAAGTCAATGCAGATTCGGATATTCCTGTTCTTCTTGAGTACGGGTATAATGTTAGCAACCCAATCTGGGTGCTATTCCTCTCAAATGAGGCCACATTTGATGAGTTTATGAACTTCAGTTTTGATTGCCTCCATGATGTCGGGGCGAAACAACCATTGTTGTTAACCAGTTTAGCATCTGGTTTGATGTTGAGATGATGCACAGCCACCCGAGGATCAAGGCCAGACATGTCTTCATAACTTCATGCAAAGACATCTATATATTCTCGTATGAGAGATAAAAGGTCGTGCTTTTCGTCTGGCGATAGACTTTCTCTTATGGAAATGAGTGTTGAGTTAGCCTGGTACCTAAATTGACCTGGACCACCATATCTTCAATAGGAGGATCGCGTTGCTCAAATCACTTCTCCCATTGAAGGTCGAGCTGTTGAGCCCATGATTGACATCAAACGGCTCAATGTCGTCGTCCTGCTCCACCTGACTGATAGACATCATGTTGGCGGAGAGATTTTTAAAGATAACCCCCACACTAGTTGTCACGCCCCGGTTCCCAAAATACGGAGTACGGGTACGTGACGATGGCTAGCAGATACTCACGAAGAGGAAAATCTCTTCTGTGAATACCTTACGCTGTAGTAAAGGAGCCAAATTTTTTGGCCCAGAGGCCTTCCACTCTAGTTTTGATGATGATTAACTCATGTAGTTATAGTTTACTAATAATCTTGTGATGTTTAGTTTCAGATATCTAACCAAGATATTAGTAGGTGATTAGCTTCAACAAAGGTGTTTTGGAGCTTTTCACACGGTGATTCAAGAGCCCGAGCGTCAATGTTCATACCTAGCACTCGTATGGAGTCAAGCTCGGTGGATCACGGTTTGGATCGAGTCGACTTGGAGATGGCGCTCTACAAGAAGACTTCGGTACATAGTTTAGTTTATGTTTTAGATCCATTGTTAAAGATTAGATAGTGTGATATGCTCAAGTTCACAACACACACACACACTTGTTTTAAGTTTCATGTTTTGGTTTTCGATTTTAGTTTAACCGATCTTGATTTTCATGAATAGATAGAATCAACAAGTTTACATGGTTTAATATATATTAGATTTGTTCTATATACATCTATGCTTCAACTATTTATACAAACTTAGTTTGATAGTCTATTTCATGAGTTTAGAGTTTTGGTATTTTAACAAAACTTATTTTTGGATTTTAAGTAAAAAATATTGATATATATCTATTTCATGTATATTGGATTATATCCATATACAACATGCTTCAAGTTGTTTAAATATCATGTTTTTGTATTTGGATGAGTTTTGGACAAAACGATGTTTCAATTAAAAAAATCCAAGTTTTGGAAAATACGGATTTTGATTTTCGGTAAAATTTCTAAGTCACAAAAAGTGTTCAAAATGTTTGTAACTTGGTTTGATTTTTACTCAAACATGTTTGTATATTAAAGTATTATACTGAAACTATTTTTGTGGATTTTTAGAAATTTTATGGGATTTATTTGATATTAAATAAACCAGTTTTCAAATCCCTTAATTCAGTCGTCAGGCTCTGGCGGTCGACCGGACCAGGAGCCGGTCGACCGGAACGGTCGATCGGATGTGCACAAGACGTGCACAAGGCCATATCAGTTGGCCGGTCGACCGAGCGGTCGACCGACTGAAGGCAACCCACTCTCGGGTTGTCCCGGTCGACCGGGCGGTCGACCGGCCAGAGAGCCGTTGCTCTCTGGTTCTGGGCACGGTATACCGGGCGGTCGACCGGCAGGCTCAACGGTCAAATTTTTGACCGTTGACCGGTCGACCGGCCGGTCGACCGGAAGGCCAATCTGGGCCTAGTCAGCTGCCAACGGGCAGAATTTTTATGGGGCCTATTTATACCCCATTTGAGATTGGTTTTGTTAAGTTTTCCAAGAGCTAAAATTTCCATTCTTTCTAGTGTTTATACACAAGTTTTCAAAAGAGTTTTAGAGCCAAAAGATTTATCTCTATTTTGTTTTAAAAGGGTTGGAAAAATCAAGAAAAAGAAAATTCTTTGGGATTGGTTTTCGATCTTCATTTTAATCTTATTCTAGTTGCTTTCCCAATAGCTTTTCTTTGAGTTTTTGATTTCCAAACTCTTTGTTTTTCACACTTGAGCTATCTTGCTATCCTATCTATAGGATCTTTATTTTTGTGAGAAAATTAGTTTGTGGTTGTGTAACCACCAAGTTGTAACCTTCCATCATTGTGATATCCCTCTAGTGAGAGGTGATTGATTTGGAATCCCTCTATTGTGAGGTGATTGTGGAAGTTGTGGTTGGCTCCCTCTAGTGAGAGGTGGAGATTGTGTTTAGCTCCCTCTAGTGTGAGGTGGAGTTTGTGTTGGAATCCCTCAAGTGTGAGGTGATTGATTTGTATTGGCTAAGTGCCTTCCCCTCTTGTGTGAGGTGGATTTTGGTGTTGGTTGTGTATTGCCTCTAGTGAGAGGTTGTATTCAGTTGAGAGAGGAGTTGTGTACTCCCAGTTGTATTTGCCCCAAATCCTCAGTGGAGGTTCCCTGTGTGGGAGTCCTGTGTGGACAAGTTAGTGGAAATCCTTCTGTGTGAAGGCGGGGACGTAGAGCTGGGTGCTCGAACCTCGAAACAAATCTCGGTGTTTGTGTTTGATCCATTGACTCTAAACTCTCTCTCTATTACTTTGTGCCTTGCATCATTTCATATTGATCATTCATACATTATATGCTTGGCTTGTTTGTGTGTGCCTCACTTGTGTTTAACCACGAGAGCTTCATATAGCACCTCAACTCTTATTCAGAGGAATGAAGAGGAGTTAGTTCAGAGCCCTTCACCAGGAATTCGGCTACACTCGTTAGTTACACTAAGTGTGTTGCAATTTAGTTTTTAAATTCCGCATTTTGTTCATTAGATTAGCCGTACACCTATTGTCCCCCCTCTAGGTGTACTTACAAAATTCTCGCACACATATACAAAAGACAACCAAATATTTCATTCTACATAAAAGACATTCATCTACAATAGTCTTTGTCTGGATACAGGATAGGCAATAGAACAAAGCAGAAATACAAAAGATACAATTTTGATATCGAGTCTTCATAACGAGACAAAATGCCAAAATATAAAGATAAGGAACTTTAAACTCACGCCTTGAGTCTTCCTGAGTTCCTTCGAACAGTGACTCATCGGTCTTCTAAAGCTCTGATGCTGAAAAATCAAGGTCCGTCAGAAGTGGATCAGCAAGTGCACACACAAAAAGAAGAAACAATAATATGAAAATGTGAAAGTAAAGGGGCAAATAAGTAGAACAAGGAATGAATAATAAATCTGACAGTAATATAAACTAACAGTTAAAACACCAGCGAGAGTAACAGAACACTAGATCTTATGAAATAAGGTCATGTATGCATGTTATGACATGAATATAATGAGCATGAGGATCCCGGATGAGTAATGTCATATATAATAATCATCAGATCACAAGATCACAAGTTAAAAATAACATGGCAGGTCCAGGAACATCATTTAATCAAGATTATCCATGTCACAAATAATCATTCTAAGTCTAGCATGTATTATTACCCTAACTAATGCAGTCATCCTATACCCCATCCCACAGGACAACTGCGTATTAAACAAGTGATGCATTAGTAGATCCTGATAGCAGGGAGAAACAGTTCACTGTACTCAGGTATCATGTAACATGTAATAACAGGTGCGCGCATAAATAATAAGATCACGTGTGGCATCCAAACCCACAAGGGGTCGCCCTTCCAAGCACACCTCCCTGATTTCCCTTGCTACCAGTCTCCCTCAGTAACCCCGACTTAGTTAATTTCATTAATCAATGTAAGTGCAAGATAATGTGTGACTTTGTGTAACAGAATTAGGGATCAGTATTAAGAGTATCAGTGTAAAATAGTGATTACGATGCGTATCAAAAATTTTGAGAAAATGAAAAACGATGACAGTATCGAGTGACAAATGCATAATAGTATAAGTGATGCCAGTGTATTGGGATGTAGACATAATCATAAAATAGTAATCATGAGATAGGGTGACAACAACTTACTTGTACAATATTTACTAATTTATAATTATACTTGAATGGCCATTTATGCAACAAACATCTTATGCATGCATGTCTTACAATACAGATCATCAGGGAAGGATATTGGAATCGAGATCGGAAAGTAATTTATAAACTAACAAAAAAACACAGAGGAGAGAGAGTATGTGCACTCGCCTGATGTCGTTGGAATCTGATTTTCCTTAACTGCAACCGACTCTGGGTTAGATTCGCGGCCTAAAAATCGCGTGAATTTATTAGAGACTTGACATGTTTTATTCAGTAATAAGTATGTAATTTTTACTATTTATTAAATTGGGTATAGTTTCATTATAAATTTGGTTGGTTAATATTTTCAAATAATAAAATTTTTTGAATTTAGCAACCATTTAAAAATATAATTTCATGATAAAATACATGCATAAACTAATAAATTAATGTATAATTACATATTATGAATTTTATGTTTTTTCGTGATATTTAGAAATTTATTGGCAATTTTAAATAAACAATCATTAAATAATGATTATAAAGAATATTTTATTTTATGTTATTTGAAGTAATATTACACCCAAAATAATTTTACAGAGTCCCAAATTTAGTTTGTGATTTTCTGTGAATTTTTTGGATTTTTCTGAGTTTATTTCGAATTGTTTCGAATTAAAATAAGCCTAAAAATCAATAAAAGGCTTAACAGGTCTGTTTGCTATAGTAACGGGTCTGCTACAGTAATGGGTCTGGGTCTGGCCTGTAGGCCTGCTACTATTGTGGTCTGCTACAATAACATTTTTTTTGAATTAGAATTTAAAAAGATTTTCTTTTTCTTTTTCTCATTTTTTAAAATGGGTCGAATTCGGGTTTGTGACAGCACAGATCCGAACCGATTCTGTCTGGTCAGGCTGGGCCTGGCCCGACCAGGTCCAGACCCACTGGCCTGGCTCAAGCTTGGCTCTCGGCCTGGCCGGGCTCGACCAGGGCCTGGCCGGGCTCGACACAGCTGCTCTTGGGTAGAGCTTGGCCGAGGCAGCAGTGTGGTTTTTTTCCTCTTAAACAAAAAACGTAAAATTCCTAAAAATTATTATAATTACAATGCATGTCTTAGGTATTCTATATAACTTTATTGGAATTTTAGCATAAGTTTTTCATGGTGAAATTAGTGTTATAATGTAGTGTATACAACCTGTTCGATAAAATGCCAAAGAGAACTAAAATCTACAAAAATGCAGAATGACTTACCCGAAATGGTTCCGTTCAGTCTGAATCTTCTTTCCCTCATCTAGCACTTCAGATTTTTGGGAGAGAAAGTGAGAGAGCAATGAGAAAGGGAGAGAAACTTGGGTTTTGACTTGAGATGGTGAATTGCCTTTTATATAGGCACCACATATCCCTAAGCCACCCCTGAGAGTTATGGGTATGTGGAAGGAGTTGTGGTGAGTTGGAATGAGGGGGAGAAAGTGTGGAAGAAGTTAGAGAGAGTGGGGGAAAGTTGGAGAAGATGAGTGAGTAAAAAGGAGGGTTAAATAATTGGGCTTGAGCCTCTATACCACATGCCAATGCCAATGTGGCACCATGGTTTAGTTATTACATTCTTTCCTAGCCAATCGAGGTTCAAGCTCTTGTGGCTGCAAATAATATCCGGGTTTTCTTTTTATTTTTATGTAACACCTCATTCCCGAAATACGTACTTAGTTGCGTATTCATATTTTCCGATCGTATTTTTCGATTTGCTTCCAGTATTTATTTTGTGTTATGAATTATTTATATAATCGTTTTGCCTTGGATAGGATTCGTAGACTCGGAGTCAGCTCTAGTCTGAACCGGGAACCCGATCCTAGAATATTGCTCGATTTATTCTTTTTGCTATTCTGATTTGACCGATTTCAGTTTCAAACATCATTTTTCAATATTTTAGATTTTTTTATGATTTTCTGCAATTTTTCTGAATTAAATTGGAAATCTTCAAAACCAGTGTCGACCAGTGCTGCTGACTGATTCTTGGATTTTTTAATTTACAAACGGAGTTGAATTTCTAGAAACGACTTTCACATTAATTTTTAAAATCACATTTTTTATCTAAATACTTTTTCTGAGAATTTTCTAAATTTATCAAAATTCCACAGGATTGGGTGTCGGCCAGTATTGCTGGTTGATTCCAGAATTTTTAGTTTTCAATTGGAATCAAATTTATGGAAAACGAGATTGACTTAAAGATTTTTATTTTGAAAACGAGATTGAATCTCTGAAAATTGATTTCACCAAACATCTTAAAATAATATTTATTATTTTTGAGAATTTTTGGAAAGCTTTATGAGTTACTTCATTTTTCTAGCTTTTCCGGAGTTTTCGGTGTTTTCCCAGATACCGGAATCTTATCCTGATATTTTATTTTTTTTCTTTTTCTCATTTTCTCTCTCCCTCCTCAGATGCGAGGTTCATCAGATGCAGATCTGGTCTTTAATGCGAAGATTCGCATTCTTTCTGCATTTAATGCTCCTCAGATCAACTCCAATCAAGTCATTATGACTTTTTGTCTTTTCTGTCTAACGCGACTCTCGCGTTTTCCTCCTGGACGCGGATCTCATCTCTGCGTCTAGCTCTATTTTGCCCAGACATGGAATTCATTTAATGAGACGCAAGTCTCTTTGATGAAAGGAATGGCAATGGCAAACTTGTAATAATCAAGAAACCCCTTTATATTTATACACCACCTTTCTTTCTCTCTCTTTCATTTTCCTTTCCTTCTTCATTTCCAGCCAACAGTAGCCCAAAACGTAGCCGTCTTGCTTCCCTTGGCCGGCTATCCTCTCCACCTTCTTCACCACCATTTCCACCACCATTCTCTCCTCCATCTCCTCCTCCATTCCAACAACAACAACAAGCATAACGCCAACTCCAACCACCAACATCACCTCCTTCTTCATCAAGAAACGACCCATTACCATCAAATTTCACCACCATTTCCTCCACCACCTACTCCGCCTTGGCCACCAGCAACCACGCCATCTTCCTCCCTTCAGAGTACTCTTTTTAACGAGCTATAACTTCGTTCTCCGAAACACCATTTCAAAAACTCCAAAAACCCCAAATGAACTAGACTTGCACCCTTCTTTGGCTTGAGTTTGGGCTGCCCCATGGCAGCTGGCCCTTGGCCGCCGGCGCCGCCGGCGAGGCCACAGCCGGCCATCTCCCCCTTCCCTTCTTCTTTCTTTTCCTTCCTTTCCTTCTTTCTTTTCTTTCCTTCTTTCTTTCTTTCCTTTCTTTTTCCTTTCCTTTCCTTTTTCCTTCCTTCTCTGTTTTTCTCCCAACCTACGTCTCCTCTCCCTGTCAACCTTGCGTCTCCCCCAACCCTGCGTCCCCCTTTTCTCACCCCCTCATTCCTTGCGTATCTCTCACTTTCTATTGTCTCTCTTTCTCCATGTACACTGCCTCCCTCTCTCTCACATCCCCTGTCTCTCTCTTTCTCTTATTATTTAATTGCTAGACGTGGAGCTCACCCCTGCGTCCAAGCAATTTCTTAACGCGATCCTCGCGTTCTTGTGTTAACGCAATGCGAAGCTCATGCTCGCGTCCGCGTTCTTTTCGTGTTATAACTTAAATGCGGGTCTTAAACCCCGCATTTGTGTCATATACGCGACGCGACTCTCGCGTCTGCGACCCCCACGTCTCACTCTCAAACTCGCGTCTCCCTGTGCACACTCTCTCTCCCAGTATACTCTCTCCCTGTGCACTCTCTCAATGGACTTCTCTCTAGCTCTCTCTTTCTCCCTCCTCTCTCTCATTCTCTTTCTCTCTCTTGATTTCCTCCTCTCTCTATCACTTTCTCTTTAACGCATTTACGTGTTGATTACCTGGAGTCCAGGGATCAGGGATTTCATAGTATTTTCCATATTTAGGCGAGTGTTCTCGCTTTCCTTTTGACTTCCCCTTTCATTGGGTCGACTTGTATTATTCACGATTTGTGCTGTTTGGAACTAACACTTTCTGCAGGTACCCTTGCCTTCGGGCCTAACCTCTGGGTACAACCTCTGAGGTTTTAAAGTCCTCTGGACTTTCTCTGTGCTACGCCTGGTAAGCGGAACTAGCGTCAACACTTTATCGCTTGCTCTATTCTAGCGTAGTTACCCCGTGAGCATGGCTTCCCTGTGAGTGGTAGTATGGCGTTCATACGCTTACTACGACATGTGTGTTTAACTACGCTGCGAGTGGTAACATCGCCGAGCGTCATAGCATTTAGTGTTGTACATTAGCTTCACTCCAGCCCCGCTTAGCTTCGCTTGGATATTCGCTTGCTTACTGAATTACTTGCCTGGCAGTTTACCGATTCTTCTATTAATAGTTGTGAAGAGTTTGAAATCGTACTTATACTATTTTTCATGAAACTGCATGATTTTCTGGTATTCGTACCAGTCTTGTATATCGTACTATTTTCTTGTATCGCCTGGCATGCTTTCACTTGATATGCTAACATATTCTATGATGTCACTTGTCACCTGCCTAATATCACTTCCCAGTCATATGTCTCATGGCACCTGATATACTACTACTTGATACTTGTCCTGTTATAACATTTGATATTTGGCTTAAGATTATCACATTTACGGGAATACTATACTTGTTATCCTGTATTACATACAGTGACTTGAATCTTGTACTTGCTATCCATTATTCTATATACAGTGACCTGAATCTATAGTACTCATGTACTCCTGATTTCCTGATCATGTCTTGCACATGCTATTCCCGTAAATTGATAATTACATAATAAATCATAAAAAGGAACAACTTGCATTGGGTCGGGGGAAACTTGCCGCTATCAATATATATTCGTGTTTACAGTGGCCCTAGGTATGTTGTGCAACTAAAACTTCCGGTCTGACCTGTGGGCCTCCAAGCGACCGAGGGGAGTGCTGGCTCCTTCCTTCCTGGTACCATCTTGATAAGGGCATTCTATAAGACCCTCCTGTACGCCTTGCGGCTAGTTCCGAGCACCAGTAACGGAACGTCCTGGACCGTGGTCCCGGGCATGCACGGGACCCACTGTAAACATTGTTTGTTGATACCCCCGTTGGTTTCCAATAACAATCTTGCTTTACTCAGATGTGGATATATGTGCACTGGGACGCTAGTTCACATATCTAGACATCTGGGTAAGACGAGTAATAATAATAATAAAAGATGCCAACTATGTATCTGTAGTATGCTTTACCATGTTCGCTTTTATCGGGTTTTACTTCGGATTTCCCGTTTTATGATTATTATACTATACCTGTTCATATCTTGCCTTTCCACTTGTATTCTATTCCACCTGTCTCCTGCTCTTATCTTATCATACCACGAGTATTCCCTACTTGATATCACTTGCTTTATATCTACTTGCTCCTGCATGCTTATGCCCACGACACTATTTTCAATGCATGTTTATGATTCGGATTTATCGATACACATGTGCTTATCTATGCTCGCCACTTGGCATTCGCATCACCACTCGTTAGGGGAGTTCTAACTCCCCTGGATCCTCATGTCCAAGTCTCTTGTAGATTCTCCCAGTTGCTGATCATTGGTGCAGCGGTAGCGTGGATCATCGGCAGACCGCCCAGAGCCCATCCTTCCACGCCCCCCCTCGCATCTCTCAAGTTTTCCTGTTGTAACTCGTGAGCGCCATTTGTACTGTTCATACTTGTACATCCTTTGTATTCTCGCATTTGCGCCATATTGGTGATGTTATATTATTGTAATATTGTGTCACATCTGGTGATAACCTTGTAATTGTATTTGTATGTTGGAATGTATAATACACCACGTGCTTATGTACTCTGATTCTTACCTGTACTGATGCTTAACGTATATACGTGAGGGTATTTTCTGACCTGCGTATATACGTCGCAGTAACGTCTCCGTACTCGCCGGATAGGGGCGTTACATTTTATTTTTATTTATTTTTTTTTGCCTTTTCTTAAGTAAATTACTATTTAATTCAGAAAATTTCTAAAATTGTTAACAATAGCAAATATTATTTTAAGCATTACTCAGAAATTAAATTCGCGTAATTCATCCCTAATTACAATTAAAAAATCTGGGAGTCGTATAACGACATCGATGTGTCTCGGAATTTGAGAATTTTCAATTAATTTAGAAAATTTTTAGAAAAAAGTAAAAAAAAATCTGAAATATTAAAAAATATTATTAGAGTTAAAGTAGACTCAGTCTAGGCCACCAACATGGCCAATACAAGTATTTATATCATACCAACCACCAGTAAAAAATACTGGTGACTGGAACTAAGGGTTACAATCCAACCTACCAATACAAAGAATTTCATCCTCGAAATTTGAAAATAAACAAAAAGAAGAGTATTATAAGCTATAAGATGATGAATAGATAGCTAGAGTTGAGATAAGTTACCTGAGAAGAGATGAGGATATTTAGCCCTAATCTCATCTTCCCGTTCCCAGGTGAAATCCCCAGGAGGGTTTGGATCCCATGATACCAGTACCAGGGGAATGGTCTTGTTCTTAAGAACCTTCTCCTTCTTGTTGATGATGCGAATTGGCTGAGCCTCATAGGACAGATCGTGGTTCAGTCTCATATCTGAATAATCCAGGATATGTTGGTAGTCCCTAACGTACTTCCTTAATTGAGAGATGTGGAATACATCATGAATACCATCTAGTGCTGGAGGAAAGGCTACTTGGTATGCTACGTCTCTGACTCACTCTATGATGTCAAAAGGTTCAATGTATCTGGGACTCAGCTTCCCACTGCAGCCAAACCTAATTACCCCTCGAGTTGGTGAGATCTTAAGAAATACATGGTCACCTACTGCAAACTCTAAGGGTCTTCTCTTGGCATCAGCCCACTTCTTCTGACGATCTTGAGCGGCTTTCATATGTTTCCTGATCTTGGCCACCTTCTCTACTGTTTGCAAAATTAGATCTGGGCCGAGCAGCTTCCTTTTGCTGATGTCATCCTGGCACACAGGGGATCTGCACTTTCTCCCATAAAGTGCCTCATATGGAACTACCTGGATACTAGCCTGATAGATGTTGTTGCAGGAGAACTCCACTAAATGCAGAATGGTCATCCCATGATCCCTTAAAGTCTAGTATACAGGCTCTAAGCATATCCTCTAGAATCTGGTGGTTCTTTCTGATTGGCCATCAGTCTGAGGATGGAATGTCATGCTGAACTTTAACTTGCTTCCTAAGCTCCTTTGAAGACTTTCCCAGAAATGCGACACAAATTTAGTGTCTCTATCTGATACAATACTAACAGGGACTCCATACAGTCTGACTATTTCCTGCATGTACTTCTCTGCCAGTGCTTCTGTGGACTGTCTGACTCAGAAAGGTATAAACTGAGCACTCTTAGTGAGTCAGTCCACGATCACCCTTATAACATTGTTTCCTCTTGGACTCCTAGGCAGGCCTACAACAAAGTCCATGGTGATATTCTCTCACTTCCATTAGGGAATAGGGAGTGGTTGTAGCAGCTCGGCCGTCCTCTGGTGTTCTGCCTTGACTTGCTAGCATACAAGGCAACGGGCAACGAATCGAGCTATCTTTCTCTTCATCTCATGCCACCAAAAGTGTTGCTTGAGGTCTCTATACATTTTAGTACCCGCCAGGGTGCACCGAATAAGGGGAACTGTGGGCTTTAGAGAGCAACTCCCTTCGAACTTACCTATATGGTACACAGAGTCTGCTTCCGAATTGAAGCGAACCATCAACATGGATGAGTATATCCTGCCTTAGTCCGGCTTCCACTTATTCTCTGATCTTTTGCAACTTAGGGTCTTCCTTCTGAACCTCTTTGATCTTCTTAATTTGAGATGGTTGAGTCACTAAGGTCATGAGTCTATCAATATCTCCAGGTAGAATGATTTTCAAGTCTAGCCTAAGAATCTCTTCCTGTATTTCCTTCTGCTGAGTCATCATCATGAAAGAGGGCTTCATACTGAGAGCATCAGGAACTATATTCACCTTTTCAGGGTGGTATTGTAGGTCTAGATCACAGTTTGCCATGAGCTCTAGCCATCTCCTCTGGCGCATGTTGAGCTCCTTTTGGGTAAAAATGTACTTGAGACTCTTATGATCTGTGAATATCTACACACGCTCCCTGAGAAGATAGTGTCTCACACCTTAAGGGCAAAGATGACCGCTGCTAGTTCCAAATCATTGGTTCGGTACTTCCTCTCATGGGGCTTCAGTTTTCTTAACGCGAAAGATATCACTCTGCCTCATTGCATCAACATAAAGCCCAGGTCGTGCCAAGAAGCAACTCTATGTATCACCATCCCCCAGACCCATCTCTATGTATCACCGTCCCCCAGACCCATCTAGAATTCCTAGAACTGGTGTTGCTGTCAATCGATCCTTTAGTTCCTTGAATGCTAACTGGCATTCCTCAGTCCACTGATACTTCACTACCTTTCTAGTGAGCTTGGTTAGAGGCTCGACGATCTTGGAGAAATTTTTGTAGCCAGCCAGTTCAAGGAAACTTCTCACTTCTGTGATAGACTTAGGGATTGGCCAATCTCTGATAGCTTCTACTTTGGTTGGATCCACCGAGATGCCATCCCAGATATGATATGCCCGAGAAATGAGACATTTTCTAGCCTAAAAGAGCATTTACTAAGCTTTGCATACAACTTCTCTTGTCTTGGAGTTTGCAGGACAATCCTCAGGTGCTCCGTGTGCTCCTCTTTGGTCTTGGAATAAATCAGGATATCATCAATGAAGATCATGATAAATTGATCTAGGTATGAAGCAAAGACATGATTCATCAAGTCCATGAATGTCGCAGGAGCATTGGTGACATCCGAACGGCATAACAAGGAACTCAAAATGTCCATATCGCATCCGAAAGGCATCTTTGGCACATTCTCAGCTTTCACCCGCATTTGGTGATAATCAGAACAGAGATTTAGCTTAGAGAATACTACGGCTGCCCCCAGTTGATCGAAGAGATCGTCAATCCGGGGTAAGGGATACTTGTTCTTGACTGTGACTTGGTTCAGCTCCCGGTATCAATGCATAGTCACTGGATACCATCCTTCTTCTTGAATAAAAAGATTGGAGCACCCCAGGGTGAAGCACTCGGTCGGATTAACCCCTTCTCGAGCAATTTTTGAATCTGTTTCTTCAGTTCTGCTAGTTTACCGAATCCATGCGGTACGACACCTTGGAAATAAGGGCTATTCCAGGCAAGACTTCAATACTAAATTCAATCTTTCGAACAGAAGGTAGTCCAGGGAGATCCTCAGGAAAGATGTCAAGAAATTGACATACCACCTCATGTTGGCCTAAAGACCCTTCACTCTAGTTTTGATGATGATTAACTCATGTAGTTATAGTTTACTAATAATCTTGTGACATTAGTTTCAGATATTTGATCAAGATATTAGTAGGTGATTAGCTTCAACAAAAGAGTTTTAGAGCTTTCACATGGTGATTCAAGAGCTCGAGCGTCAAGATCGCATCAGCACTCGGTTGGAGTCTAGATCGTTGGATCGCGTTTGGAACGAGTCGGCTTGGAGAAGGAGTTCTACAAGAAGACCTCAGTTTGTTTAGTTTAAGATGGTGTTTAGATCTTGTATAAAGATTAGATAATGTTGATATGCTCAAGTTCACACACACACACAAGTTTCAATTTGTTTGGTTTTCGGTTTAACCAGTTTCAGTTTTCATATATAAGGCTTTCATGAATATATTAAATCAAAACAAGTTTACATGGTTTAATACATATTAGATTTAATCTATACACATCTATGCTTCATATATTTAGAAAAACTTATTTTAATAATCCTATTCATGTGTTTGGAGTTTTGTATTTAAACAAAACCTATTTTAGATTTCATGTCAAAAACATAGATATATACTTTACATGAATATTGGATTTTATCCATACACTATATGCTTCAAATATTGTTTAAATATCATGTTTTTGTATTTACATGAGTTTTGGAGAAAATGGTTTTCCATTTCAAAATTTCAAGTTTTGGAAAATACCGATTTGGTTTAAGGCAAAAATTCAATATCACAAAAATGGTTCAAATTGTTTATAATATGTGTTGAATTTTAGTCACATATGTTTGTATTTAAAAGAACTTATAAGAACTTATTTTTGTAGAATTTATGTGTATTTATGGGATTTATTTGGTATTAAATAACCAAGTTTTTCTGTTCCAAAAATACCCAGCCAGACTCAGTGGTGGTCGACCGGCCGGTCGACTGGACCAGGAGTCAGTCGACCGGCACGGTCGACCGATGTGCACGAAGACATGCACATGGCCAGCCACTTTGGCCGGTAGACCGGGCGGTCGACCGGCTGAACGCACCCCACTCTCGGATGGGGGCCGGTCGACCGGACGGTCGACCGTTGGCTTTGGCCCGGTCGACCGGGTGATCGACCGGAGGCATAACGGTCATAAAAATGACCATTGGTCCGTCGACCGGGCGGTCAACCGGAAGGGCATTTCTGCCTTTCCTGCTGCCAACGGGCAGATTTGTTTTGGGTTAGAAACCCACTTCTCTTGAGCTGTTTAAGACAAGTTTTTAAGAGCAAAAATTTCCCTCTTTACAAGTGTTTAACAGCAAATTTTTAAAAGAGTTTTGGCTTAAAGATTTATTCTTTATTTTGTTTTAAAGTGTTGGAAATTTCAAAGAAAATAGAGTCTTTTGGGAATTGATTTTTGATCTAAATTTCAATATCTATTTGGAGATTTTTTCAAGTGTTTTTCTTTGTTCCAAACACTTTATTTTCTCACACTTGAGCTATCTATCTATCCTATCTATTAGGATCTTGTTTTGTGAGGAAAATTGGTTTGTGGTTTGACTGATACCACCAAGAGTTGTAAACCTTCTTTACTTTGTTGTTATCCCTCTTGGGTAGAGGTGATTGTGGTGATTGTGAAGGTTGTGTTGGTATTCCTCTAAGTGTAGAGGTGATTGTGGCTGGTTGGCTTTGAGCCTTATCCCTCTAGTGAGAGGCGATTGTTGTTTGGCTAAGTACCCATCCCTCTAAGTGTAGAGGTGATTGTTGTTGTGCCTTGCCTCTTGTGTAGAGGTTGTATTTGTTGGAGAGAGGAGTTGTGTACTCCTAGTTGTATTTACCCAAATCCTCAATGGAGGTTCCCTGTGTGGGAAGTCCTGTATGGACGATATAGTGGAAATCCTTCTGTGTGGGGCAGGGTCGTAGAGCAGTGGCTCGAATCTCGAAACATATCTTTGTGTTTGCGATTGATCCACTATCTCTAAACTCTCTCTCCTTATTTTGTGCATTGCATCATATTATTCATGTCATATATATATGTTGGGCTTGATTGTGTGCCACACTTGTGTTGAACCAAGAGAGCTTTACATAGCACCTCAACTCTTATTTAGAGAAATTTAGAGGAGATAGTCCAGAGCCCTTCACTGGAAATTCGGCTACACTCTTTTGTTATACTAAGTGTGTTGCAATTTGTTTTTAATTCCACATAATTTGTAATTAGATTAGCCGTACACCTATTCACCCCCTCTAGGTGTACTTACAATTGGTATCAGAGCCTACGCTCCTGATATTAGGTTTACCCACCTAGGAGTGAGATCCTGGTTAGCTAATCTAGATTTGTATTTGCACACTTATTTGTTTACACACACTCATGGACTTCATGACCCCTCCCATGTATGATACTTCCAACATTGATGTTTGGAAAGTTAGGATGTCCATGTACCTCAAAACCTTAGGTTTGCATGTTTTCCTTGCCGCTATCAAGAAATCCTATCTTGGTAATAGCAAGCATACAGAGGCCAATGCACAAGCCCTAGAGGCACTTAGACAAGAATTAAGTAAAGAATATTTGTCTATGATTTCTCATTGTGATTCTGCCTTTGTAGTGTGGAATACTTTGACCTCTCCAAAGCTTCAAACGCTAAACTATGTGGAGGAGGAATCTAGTGGAGGAGAATCCGAACAAGCTTGCTACATAGTCCAAGGGAATGACTCCCTTGAGGTAAACTCGGACACTCAACTAGATAGTGCTAGTTCTTCAAGTGATGATGATCATATGGATGCCGATGCATTAAATGAAGAACTATCTATTGTGTGTGAAAACCTTTTAGAAAAATACTAATTTTTGAAAAAGAAAACTTTTAAAATGAAAGAAGAAAATAAGGATTTATTTTATAAACTTAATATGGCTTTGCAAGAAAGAGATGAGATTTCAAATGAAAGTGACTCATTGAAATCCCAACTTAACCTTGCTCTAAAAGAAAATGAAATTTTGAAAAATAAAAATGATTGTGAAATTGTTTTGAAGAATAATGAGGCTTTAACTTCAAAACTTGAAATTGTTATAAAAGAGAACCAATTTTTGAAAATAAAATTGCTTCTATTTCAAAAGAACTTGATTTGATTTCTAAGAAAAATATTTCTTTGAAAAATAATTTATCTTCTCATGTTTGCCATGCTAGTATAGTTTCACCACCTAGTGTACCTATTGCATGCTCCACCTCTTCTTCTATTATTGAAAGTGATATAAATATGTTAAAGAAGAGTGTTGATTGTTTGGGCTCCACTTTGAGCCAATGTGCCATGAACTACACACGATTGGAATCCATGTTTCACAAGAAACATGCTCATCTATGCATGCACACCATACACGGCATACACATGCTACTCACGTTCATACACCTATCACCATGTATGCTCATGTGTACACCTGTACACATTGTGAATGTAAGGGCTACCTTGCAAAATTTTGTTATGATAGATTAAATGATTCAATTTTGCAAATAAATTTGTTTGGGTTAGGAAAGGTACTAACCCTCATGGACCGAATAGAGTATGGGTACCAAAAGCCACTCCTACTTTATTTGATGTAGGTGTGGGCTCTCACATGACGTGAGAGTAATGGTTCCTTGATGGTGGATGCGTTCTGAGCTAAAAGGTGACAACTTTGGATGCATCACTTTCAAGGGGAGTTTGGTGGGAGGACCACCATGGTTTGGAGGCCTAGAGATAAGCCCTATTAGTTTTAGTAACTATCTCTAACTCCCATTTAGTTTACATGCTTTCATTATTGATATTTTAGCATGTTTTGGTGTTTCATGATTATTATAAATGCCATAATAATTAGACTTATGACATACATGTATAGTAATTGAGATACACCTATGTTCATGTGGATCCATATTTTGTGTTCTCACTTTAGTTTAGCTATTGTATATATCATAACTCTAAGACATTTGCATTTAGCCTAATAATCATGTTAATTTATGTTTAGTTTATAATTTTTGCACTTCATGTTTTGATTACATGTTTATGTTGGCCCAAAGGCCTATCACTCTAGTTTTGATGATGATCAACTCATGAAGTTATGATTACTAATGATCTTGTGTTTAATTAATGACAGATTCATTATCAAGATCTTAGTAGGTGTGGAGCTTCAACAAAGGATTTAAAGACAAGTTGGAAGCTAGTACCGGTTGATTCACGAGCCTATGCATCAAGAACATCTAGAGATGAGCTCGGTGGATCGCATTTTGACCAAGTCAAAAAGATGAGAAGACTTCAAGAAGATGACTTCAAGAAGATGAAGACTTGGGTCTAGGTATAAGTCTTTGTTTTGTTTTAGTTAAAAATGTAAAGGATAGATAGTTGGTGGATTGCTCAAGTCTATATCACACACACACTCTTGATAGAACTCTTGATAGAATTGCTTTCATAAAAGATTTTTATGTTTAGAAAAGAATTTTTATTTTTAGTAAAAGATTTTTC
Organism: Agave tequilana; assembly: GCA_038442645.1. Lineage (NCBI taxonomy): Eukaryota > Viridiplantae > Streptophyta > Magnoliopsida > Asparagales > Asparagaceae > Agave > Agave tequilana. Next base: position 139,000 of record JAVJIF010009003.1, on the reverse strand, counting down.
TTTGTGACAATATATATATAGTTGGTTTTTGGTATTTCTATCATGCATATCCTTTAACCAAAACCATGTTTTATGCTAAATGTCAAAAACATAGATATATCATTATGATTGTGTAGTGGATCATATCCATACACACTATGCTTTAGAATGAACTCAAATATCTTGTTTTTGTATTTGATAAAGATTTGGAAAAACTAGTTTTGGAAAAACATATTCTGGAAAAACAGTTTTTATTTTGAGCCAATATTTCCAAGTTACAAAAATAGTTCAAATCTATTATAACATGCCTTGATTTTGTGCAAGCATGTTTGTGTATCATTGTATAACATTGAAACTATTTTTGTAGATTTATTGAGAATTTATGGGATTTTTATTAAGTTAAAATACCTATTTTCAAATCCCTTTTATGAGCAGTTCTGGGACTGGCTGACAGGCCAAATCGGTCGACCGGACGGTCGATCGCAGCAAGGTCGGGTCGACCGTACGGTTGACCGACGTGCACAGCCTTGTGCACGTTGTCAGCACAGTGGTCCGGTCGACCGTACGGTCGACCGCTGCAGAGAGTTCTGCTCTCTGGATTTCTGGGTCGACCGGGCGGTCGACCGGTGGCTCCAACGGGTCAAAATATGACCGTTGGACGGTCGACCGGCCGGTCGACCGTCAGCACTGACAGATCCCAACGGCTATATTCTGGCAGCCTATAAATTGGGGGTCTTGTCACTTGTTTTGGGGTTAAGATTTTGGAGATTTCTAAGCCAGTTTTTCCCATTCTTTTAACAGAGTTTTCTCCACATATTTGAGTGCAAATACTTCCAATCAAAAGGGAAGATTTTTATCAAGAGTGTTTAAGTGATTCTTTGAGTTTTTCATCATAACTTTCTTTCCTTGCTTTCTCACACCACACTTGAGCTATCCATTGTCTATTCATCCTATAGGTGTGTTGTAGTGAGAGTGCTCTTTAGGTGATCAAGTGTTGTGATCACCAAAGACCTTTTCTTTGTTCTTTGAGGAGACGGGCAAGTGTGCTCGTTGGTGGTTAGAGTTCGGTTGTGAACTCTTGGTGGTTTGAGGTGCGGCCTCGGCGAGCTTGTGGAGCTTGCGTGTGTACGGGACTTGGGAGTCCGAGGGATTGTAGGTGTTGCGGCACCGAGGAGAGATCCATTGGGATCTTGCATAGTGGAAATCCTTCGTGTGTCGAAGGTGGGGATGTAGAGCAAGTGTGCTCGAACCTCGAAACAAACCCTTTGTGTTTGCGATTGCTTACTCTATCTCTCTCTCTCTCTCTTTTTGTCTCTTTATATCTTGCATTCAATAATTGCCTTTATCATTTACATGCTTGATATACTCCCTTGTGCTCATAATTGCTATACTTTCTTGGGATTGCTGTTAACACTAGTATTCAACCAAGAGAGCCAACGCGGCACCTCAACCCATTCAAGGGAATCTAGAGGAGCTTGTCCAGAGCCCTGCAAAGGGAATTCGGCAACACTCTTGAGTTATACCTAAGTGTTTAATTAAAAGAAGTTTAATTTGGTCATCTTAGTTTAATTCCGCATCATTTGGCATCTAGTGACCATTAGATTAGCCAACACCTATTCACCCCCCCCTCTAGGTGTTATTTCAGTTTAGATGTAGTTTTCATTAAAACTTGTGTCAATACTTGTACAACTAGTGAGCCACAAATTGATTTTTGTATGTTTGTGCTTAATTGATCATTTGTACCCATTAGATGTACAAGTATAGCCTAGTTTTAATGATTCTTGCATTTTGACTTTTATTCCCTATTTTTCATACATATTTTTCATGATAATGTGTTTAGCTTCATGTATATGTTAATTTTGTCAAAACTATTAGATATACGTGTATACCCTTGAGTCACTTGCTTTTCATGCAAATTTTTAAAAACTCATTTGTGTTTGGATATATATGTATACTTCTAGTTTAGACAAAACATACATATGCCTTGAAGTTTGTATTATTTTAGTGAAAGATAAATTTTCATGTTTTTCATGTTTATGAAGGAATTTCATATTGAGCCTAATTGCCTATTCCATTGATTTTGTTAATTACATGATTCTTACACTCACATTATTCTTATTTACTCATGATTTTCATTTCATGAGCATATATGTGGTTTATAGACCTTGAGTGTCAACGATCATGTGACTTACATATTTTTCATTGAACATATTCATGTTTTATTCCTTACTTGAAGGACTTCGTACTAGTTTTTAAGATTATCATAAACTAGTTGCGTTATTCTTCACTTGGTAGAGTTTTCAAACGTGTTAAACTATTTTCAAAATTTATTTTTGAAAACCCCTACCAACTCCAAGGGTGGATGGATGGGCGACCATACCTTGTGTGTCTTATTAAAAATCTTTATAAACATTTGCATGAATAGAGTGGTAATCATGAGTTATACATTTCATCCTTATCATATTTTCAATTGGTATCACAATTGATATTTTTTTGTATACTCATAATTGTTTTTTGATATATATATGATTCAACTTCAAAAAGTATCAATTTCGATTGGTATTTATATTTTCATACATATATACATGATTTGATTGTGCTTACAATATCTTTACATCTTAAAGCACAAATTATATTCTTGCTAATCTTGATTTACTCCTAAATGATAATTATTTTTCAATTGGTATCTTATACAAGCTTATGCATTATTTTCATTAGTATTTCATAAAGGGGGAGAAAATTCATGTTTATTTTTTCAATCGGTTTTGTTTTCAATTGGTATCTTACTCCCATTTTTTATGATGAAAAATGCTTTATTTGATATATGCTAACATTTTTAATCTTGGTATCAATAATCTTAATTTATAATATACTTACAATTGGTATCTATATTGAAATAAGTTGTGTTTACCTAAAACTTGGTTTTTACTTTCAATTGGTATTAAAATTACTAAATACATTCAACTGATATCAACATTACAAAATATTTTCTATTGGTATCAATATCAAGATTTACAATATATACATACATACACACACACACACTTACAATTGGTATCAAAATCAATATTTATAAGATATTTTAAATTGGTATCGTTAGGTATCTTCAAATTTTTGTTTATTTTCGATTGGTATCATAAATTGGTATCACAAGTTTTTTTTTAAGAAGATTTTATTTTGAGAGTTTATTTGTACCCCTTTGTTGATGATTTGATAAAAAGGGGGAGAGAAATTTAGAGTTTTATATATGCATGCTTAAGTTTTTATACATGCATGTTTATTTTCTAATTAGCATTAAAGCATATATGTTTTATTTATGCTTAAAGGGGAGAAGTATTCCTCATTTATGCATATATATGTTGTGTTGTTTATGAGCATTCATTGTATATCTTTATGTTTATTGCTATGCATGAGTTAAGGGGGAGCTTCTATGAAGCTTAACTTTAATCCATGCATATATAACTCCATGAGTTTTGTCATCATCAAAAAGGGGGAGATTGTTGGCCCAGAGGCCCTTCACTCTAGTTTTGATGATGATTAACTCATGTAGTTATAGTTTACTAATAATCTTGTAACATTTAGTTTCAGATATTTGATCAAGATATTAGTAGGTGATTAGCTTCAACAAAGGAGTTTTGGAGCTTTCACATGGTGATTCAAGAGCTCGAGCGTCAAGATCGCATCTAGCACTTGGTTGGAGTCTAGCTCGTTGGATCGCATTTGGATCGAGTCAGCTTGGAGAAGAAGTTCTACAAGAAGACCTCGATTTGTTTAGTTTAAGATGGTGTTTAGATCTTGTGTAAAGATTAGATAGTGTTGATATGCTCAAGTTCACACACACACAAGTTTCAATTTGTTTGATTTTCGGTTTAACCAGTTTCAGTTTTCATATATAAGGTTTTCATGAATAGATTGAATCAAAACAAGTTTACATGGTGTTTTGTATATTAGATTTAATCTATATACATCTATGTTTCATCTATTTAGAAAAACTTATTTGATAATCCTATTCATGTGTTTAGAGTTTTGTATTTAAACAAAACCTATTTTGGATTTCATGTCAAAAACATAGATATATACTTTACATGTGTATTCGATTTTATCCATATACTATATGCTTCAAATATAGTTTAAAAATCATGTTTTTGTATTTACATGGAGAAAACGATTTTCCATTTCAATCCAAGTTTTAGAAAATACCGATTTTGGTTTAAGGCAAAATTTCAATATCACAAATATGGTTCAAATTGTTTATAATATGTGTTGAATTTTAGTTACACATGTTTGTATTTCAAATTACTTATAAGAACTTATTTTTGTGAAATTTATGTGTATTTATGGGATTTATTTGGTATTAAATAACCAAGTTTTTCTGTTCCAAAAATACCCAGCCAGACTCACTGGCGGTCGACCGGCCGGTCGACCGGACCAGGAGTCGGTCGACCGGCACGGTCAACCGATGTGCACGAAGACGTGCACATGGCCAGCCACTTCGGCCGGTCGACCGGGCGGTCGACCGACTGAACGCACCCCACTCTCGGGTGGGGGCCAGTCGACCGGACAGTCGACCGTTGGCTTTGGCCCGGTCGACCGGGCGGTCGACCGGAGGCACAACAGTCATAAAAATGACCGTTGGCCGGTCGACCCGACGGTCGACCGGAAGGGCATTTCTGCCCTTTCCTGCTGCCAACGGGCAGATTTGTTTTGAGTTATAAATACCCACTTCTCTTGAGCTATTTAATACAAGTTTTTAAGAGCAAAAATTCCCATCTTTACAAGTGTTTAACAGCAAGTATTTAAAAGAGTTTTGGGCTTAAAGATTTATTCTTTATTTTGTTTTAAAGTGTTGGAAATTTCAATGAAAATAGAGTCTTTTGGGAATTAGTTTTTGATCTAAATTTCAATATCTATTTGGAGATTTTCCTAAGTGTTTTTCTTTGTTCCAAAAACTTTATTTTCTCACACTTGAGCTATCTGTCTATCCTATCTATTAGGATCTTGTTTTGTGAGGAAATTGGTTTGTGGGTTGATTGATACCACCAAGAGTTGTAAATCTTCTTTACTTTGTTGTTATCCCTCTTGTGTAGAGGTGATTGTGGTTATTGTGAAGGTTGTGTTGGTTTCCCTCTAAGTGTAGAGGTGATTGTTGTTGGTTGGCTTTGAGCCTTATCCCTCTAGTGAGAGGTGATTGTTGTTTGGCTAAGTGCCCATCCCTCTAAGTGTAGAGGTGATTGTTGTTGTGCCTTGCCTCTTGTGTAGAGGTTGTATTACTTAGAGAGAGGAGTTGCGTACTCTTAGTTGTATTTGCCCAAATTCTCAGTGGAGCTTCCCTATGAGGGAAGTCCTGTGTGGATGATATAGTGGAATTCCTTCTATGTGAAGGCGGGGACGTAGAGCAGTGGCTCGAACCTCGAAACATATCTTGGTGTTTGCGGTTTATCCACTATCTCTAAACTCTCTCTCCTTATTTTGTGCATTCATTTCATATATATATGCTTGGGCATGATTGTGTGCCATACTTGTGTTGAACCAAGAGAGCTTTACATAGCACCTCAACTCTTATTTAGAGGAATTTAGAGAAGATAGTCCAGAGCCCTTCACCAGGAATTCGGCTACACTCTTTTGTTACACTAAGTGTGTTGTAATTTATTTTTAATTCCGCATTATTTGTCATTAGATTAGCCATACACCTATTCACCCCCCCTCTAGGTGTACTTATACCTCAGGCATATTAACCTGCTCCTTAGAGTTCAAGGACTCTAGCACTCCCTTCAGTTTCCTCTTCTTGAATGGGCTTGTTCCAGAGTTACGTCCCAGCATGGAATTCAAATTCTGGATGTTTGGGGCCGAAAAGTGACTGTCTTTTTCCCACAATCAATGAGAGCATAGAAAGTGCCCAACCAGTCCATGCCCCAGACAATGTCAAACCCAGAGTCATTGTTGACTATCAGGTCAGCTAGAAACTCTCTACCACATATTACTATAGGGGACTTCCTACGTTCCTTAGAATAGATGACTATCCACCTCCCATGGCTATGTTTTAGGGGTTAACCATATCATCACAAGAAATGTGATGCCGAGCAACAAAGTTTGCAGAAATAAAAGAATGGGTAGCCCAAAATCAAAGAGAACATGTACAGGAATAGATTGTACTAAGATGGTACCTGCGATGACTCCATCGGCCACTTCAGCTTCCTCTAAAATCAGATTATAGGCCTGGCCCTGCCTCTTCACTGGTCGGCCTTACTGAGGTGGCTTTCCCCTAGTTCTAAGGAACATCTTTTGCAGGGTTGGAAGTGCAACTCGAGGCTGTGTGCGGATTGGGGCTGCTGCGGCGTAGGTCCTCTGGATATGAAATTATTGGCCTTGGGACAATCACAGAGCTGATGATCACTGGCCCCGCAAGCTAGGAACTTGCGATTTGCCCACCTATAGTTCTTCAGGGCGTGACCACGCAGAGGGCAGAAGGTGCAGACCAACTCCTTTGGAGCTATGGCGGGCGCAAGTGTTGGAACCAGGGCAGGCCTCTTGGGTAGTGGGGGCTTAACATCGGATCTACTTGAAATATGGGTCATTGGGCGTTTATGGGAGAGCCTTAGTAGTCGCCTCCTTTGCTTTAAGATCTGCTTCTGAGTCCTTGATGTCTCCAGAACTTGAGCGTAGGTGTTGAGCGGAAGTACATCAATATGGCTCTAAATGTTGATATCCAGCCCTTGAAGAAACCTCCTGCACGGTCCACTTCTTATGCCACCATGTATGGCGCAAAGCAACTGAGTCTGGTAAATTCTGCGGCATAATAATCCACAGTATGTCCCCCTTGATTCAAGTTGATGAATTGCCGCTCCATCTTCGCTCTGGCAGTCATAGGAAAGAACTTTACCAAGAAGCTCTCACTGAATGTCTTCCAGCTGATGGGTGGAGTCAGCCTTTCCATCTCATCGGTCCACCAAATATGGCGATATCAATAAGTTGGATGCTCACTACATCAACCTGATCTTCCTCAGGAATTTTTGTGACATTCAGCAGTTGTTCCGTCTTGATCAGCCACTGTTCCGCCTCCAGTGATGTCTCATTTCCTGAGAAGTTGCTTGGATGCGACCTTTAAAAATCCGAGACATTCCCCACCTTAGTCGGCGCGTGGTTAGAGCTTAACCCATCAGTGCATACTCGCAATCTCATGGGCCCTCGTCCTCTGGCTCGAAGCAGGCCATTCTGATCCTGCTGCAATTCCAGCATGCGTTTCAGAGTTTGGAGGATCTCTTTGCTTTCTGGGGCTGGGCTGACTCGGGAGGAAGAGGAAACATTTCTGTTTTGAGCCATGAGTGTCTGGAACGGATAGGAATCGTTTAAAAGGAATTTAAGGCATGAATTTAGGCTAACGATGTGTATCCAGACAGTTATAGATGCTTTTTCTTATATGTGAACCTAATTGTCATTATATGGTGCAAAATTAAAATCAACTTGGCTCTGATACCAATAAAACCATGTCACGCCCCGCTTCCCAAAATATGGAGTACGGGTACGTGACGATGGCTAGCAGATACTCATGAAGAGGGAAATCTCTTCCGTGAATACTTTACGTTGTAGTAAAGGAGCCAAATTCTCGCACATATATACAAAAGACAACCAGATATTTAATTTCACATAAAAGACATTCATCTACAATAGTTTTTGTCTGGATACAAGATAGGAAGTAGAACAAAGCAGAAATATAAAAGATATAATTTTGACATCGGGTCTTCATAACAAGACAAAATGCTGAAATATAAAAGACAAGGAACTTTGGACTCACGCGTGATAGTCTTCCTAGGTTCCTTCAAACAGTGGCTCATCGGTCTCCTCAAGCTCTGCTACTGAAAAATTAAGGTCTGTCAGAAGCGGACCGGCAAGTGCACACACAAAAAGAGAAAACAATAATATGAAAATGTTAAAGTAAAGGGGCAATATAAGTAGAGCAAGGAATGAATGAATAATAAATTTGACGGTAATATAAACTAACAGGTAAAATACCAGCGAGAGTAACAGAATACTAGATCTTGTGAAATAAGGTCATATATGTACGCTATGACATGAAAATAATGAGCATGAAGCACCCTGGATGAGTAATGTCATATATCATAATCACCAGATCACAAGAACATAAGATCACAAGTTAAAAATAACATGACAGGTTCAGGAATGTCATGTAGTCAAGATTATCCATGTCACAAATAATAATTCTAAGTCTAGCATGTTTTATTACCCTAACTAATGCAGTCATCCTATACCCCATCTCACAGGACAACTGCGTATCAAACAAGTGATGCGTTAGTGGATCCTGATAGCAGGGAGAAACAGTTCACTGTACTCAGGTATCATGTAACATGTAATAACAGGTGCACGCATAAATAATAAGATCACGTGTGGCATCCAAACCCACAAGGGGTCGCCCTTCCAAGCGCAACTCCCTGATTTTCCTTGCTACCAGTCTCCCTTAGTAACCCCAGCTTGGTTAATTTCATTAATCAATGTAAGTGCAAGATAATGTGTGACTTTGTGTAACAGGATTAGGGATCAGTATTAAGAGTATCAGTGTAAAATAGTGATTACGATGCGCATCAAAATTTTGAGAAAATGAAAAATGATGACAGTATCGAGTGACAAATGCAGAATAGTATAAGTGATGCCAGTGTATCAGGATGTTGACATAATCATAAAATAGTAATCATGAGATAGGGTGACAACAACTTACTTGTAAAATATTTACTAATTTATAATTATACTTGAATGGTCATTTATGTAACAAACATCTTATGCATGCATGTCTTACAATACAGATCATTAGGGAAGGATATTGGAATTGTGATCGGAAAGTAATTTATAAACTAACAAAAAAACACAGAGGAGAGAGAGTATGTGCACTTACCTGATGTCGTTGGTGGATCCTGATAGCAAGGAGAAATAGTTCACTATACGCAGATATCATGTGATATATAATAACAGGTGTGCGCATAAATAACAAGATCACGTGTGGCATCCAAGCCCACAAGGGGTCGCCCTTCCAAGCACACATCCCTGAGTTTCCCTGCTACAAGTCTCCCCCAGTATCCCTGACTTGGTTAATTTTATTAGTCAATGTAAGTGCAAGATAATGTGTGACTCAGTGTACCAGGATTAGGGATCTCTATTAAGAGTATTAGTTTACAATGCGTATCAAAAGTTTCAGGAAAATGGAAAACAGTGACAATATCGAGTGACAAATGCATAATAGTATAAGTGATGCTAGTATATTAGGATGTAGACATAATCATAAAATAATAATCATGAGATAGGGTGACAACAACTTACTTGTACAATATTTACTAATTATAATTATACTTGAATGATCATTTATGTAACAAACATCCTATGCATGCATGTCTTACAATACACATGATTAGGGAAGGATATGAGAATCGAGATCAGAAAGAAATTTATAAACTAACAAAAGAACATAGAGAAAAGAGAGAGTATGTGCACATGTCTGATGATGTTGGAATTTGATTTTCCTTAACTGCAACCAGCTCTGGGTAAGATTTGTTGCCTAAATATTGCGTGACTTAATTAGAGACTTGACATGTTTTTATTCAGTGATAATTATGTAATTCTGACTATTTATTATATAGGGTATAGTTTCATTATAAATTTGGTTTGTTAATATTTTCAAATAATTAAATTTTCTAAATTTAGAAACCATTTAAAAATATAATTTCATGATAAAATAAATGCATAAACGACTAAATTAATGCATAATATTTACATATTACTGGATTATGAATTTTACAATTTTTCGTGATATTTAGAAATTTATTGGCAATTTTAAATAAACAATCATTAAATAATGATTATAAAGAATATTTAATTTTATATTATTCTAAGTAATATTACACCCAAAATAATTTTAAAGAGTCCCAAATTAGTTTGTGATTTTCTGTGAATTTTCTGAAATTGTTTGAGTTTATTTCGAATTTTTCTGAATTAAAATAAGGCTAAAAATCAATAAAAGGCTTAACGGGTCTGTTTGCTACAGTAACGGGTCTGCTACAGTAATGAGTTTGGGTCTGGCCTGCTAGCCTATTACAGTTGTGGTTGCTATAGTAGCATTTTTTTGAATTAGAATTTAAAAAGATTTTCTTTTTCCTTTTCTTTTTTTAAATGGGTCAAATTCAGGTCTGTGACAGCACAGACCCGAACCGGGTCTGCCTGGTCAGGCTGGGCCTAGCCTGACTAGGTCCAAGCCCGTTGGCCTAGCTCAGGCCTGGCTCTCGGCCTGGCCCTGGCCTAGAGCAGCACAGCTGCTCTCGACCAGAGTGTGGCCGAGGCAGTAGTGTGTTTTTTCCTTTTATACAAAAAAGTTAAAAATCCTAAAAATATTATGATAATTACAAAGCCTATCTTAGGTGTTCTACATAATTTTATTAAGTTTTAGCATATGTTTTCATGGTGAAATTACTGCTATAATGATGTGTATACAACCTATTCGATGAAATGCCAAAGAGAACTAAAATCTACAAAAATGCAGAATGACTTGCCCGGAACGCTCCCTTCAGCCTGAATCTTCTTTTTCTCATCCAGTACTTCAGAGTTTTGGGAGAGAAAGTGAAAGAGTAGTGATAAAGGTAGAGAAACTTGGATTTTGCAATTGACTTGAGATGGTGAATTGCCCTTTATGTAGGCACCACATATCCCTAAGCCACCCTGAGAGTTATGGGTACATGGAAGGAGTAGTGGATTCTATTGTGGTGAGTGGGAATAAGAGGAAGAAAGTGTGAGAGAAGTTAGAGAGAGTGTGGGGATGTTAGAGAAGATGGAGTGAGTAAAAAAGAGGTTTGAATAATTGGGAATGGGCCTCTATATCACACGCCAATGTGGCACCATGGTTTAGTTATTACATTATTTCCTGCTAACCAAGGTTCAAGCCCTTGTGGCTGCAAATAATATCCGGGTTTTATTTATAATTTTATTTTATTTTTTTATATTTTTTTTTGCCTTTACTTAATTAAATTGCTATTTAATTTGAAAAATTCCTTAAAATTCTTAAAAATAGCAAATATTATTTAAGCATTACTGAGAAATCAGATTCTAAATATTCATCCCGATTGCAAATTAAAACTCTGAGAGTTGTATAGCGACACCGATGGGTCTTGAATTTCGAGAATCTTCAATTAATTTAGAAAAATTTCAGAAAATGTAAAAAATCTGAAATATTGAAAAATATTATTAGAGTTAAAGTAGACTCAGTTTAGGCCACCAACATGGCCAATATAGGTATTTATACCATACCGATCACCTGTGAAAAAATGCTGGTGACTGGAACTGAGGGTTACACTAGCATTAAACTCCCAACCTTATGAATCTAAAGAATATGATGGTAGGGTTTCATCGGTCTCTGATTCAGATCGGGCGGGATGAAGTGACGTATCCTAACCCTCTGTGAGTCTGATCGTAGTAATTGGGTGGCTTTCCTTTTGGTACGAAAGGTTACAAAGGGATACGCCTTCCTTTCTAAAATTTAAACCTTCTCCACGGCGTATGTCGTACCCCATCTTCTTCATCATACGGTGCACTGGCCGTGCATAATGAAAGAATTATGGGGTCCAGATCTTCTTCAAAGACTACAGACGTAAAATTCCTTGGGCAAACTTTGCTGAATATGATCGGTGATGGTCTTTCTTGGAAGACGGAATGACGAAGACATATTCCTCATTATCCACTATTTGCACGCATGCCATCATTGGCGTAGGCAAGGGCATTTGTAAGGAGCTAGAGTCGACGGAATTAGGTACATCATCGAAATATAAGGAATAATCAAAACTGAGATATTCATTGAGAACTTATTTATCATCATTTTTGGCAAAATTATTACAATCAGAATCATTTAAATATACTACAATTGGCTCTATGGTAAAGATAGTTGATAGGCCTTTTTTTTGATTCAGAATCTACTTCATTGCCGCTGTCGATATCATCCAGCAATGATTCCTTGGTTACTTTATTGACCTCTCAGTAGAGGAGAGAATCAGTAAAGTATTTTTTTCACCCCTTGATTGGTTTTGTTTCAGTGAACACCGTTCTATTGTTGCCTTGTCATCAACATACTTGAGGCATAGTGGAGGGTGGACGGGATGATCTAATTGGCATGAATCTATTGTCGCCTGAGCAGCAGGTTTAGGATGTGTCGGCATCGATTACATAACACGTAACTTCCATCTTCAAGTCCACGATCGGATATCGAAGACGGATCTTCCTTAAAAGATGACTTTTTCTGTCGTTAAAGCCGTAGATGATAGTAGTCGTTGTCGATAATTTGTTCAGGGGAATGCCTAGAGTGTGAAGGAGTCTCCTAGGGATAATACTTATATTAGACCATGGGTCGACTTGAATTCTTCAATGCATGCAGAGTTTATATGTCCTGTGTAGTACATGTGTCAATCATGCTGCTTATTCTTAGGGAGCATGTCCTCAGGAGTAAAAGTAATGCATAGCACCTGCTGCAATGCAGAATGACATTGGAGACACGGAGCCCCATTGTCATCTGTAGGGATCATGGCATTTGTATAAGAAAAGGCTCTGAATCTGCAAGTGCATCCCTAAGTGCCTCTCTATTTTTCTTGGAGAGACGGAGTAGCTCATGTAGAGAGATATGATCTGGGATATTAGCAAGTCGTACCAATATATTGAAGCGGAAGGAGTATTTAGTCATTGAAAAGGGTTCTTCTTTAAGGCTTTATCAAACTGGACTTCTTTTTCCTTCTCTTCGTCCAAAGGCAAGGTAGGCGTCGAAGCCTGGACAGGTGCAACATTCCCAACATTGTTGGTTGTTCGGTTTCATCGGAGGTCCAGTCATACTGTCGTAAGTACTATCTTCCAGACCGAGTGCCTACTGCCTATGAAGTTGCGGGTTGTACCGCTAAAATGAACTCCTCTTCTTCAAAGCTGCTGAGAGAAGTATCATTATTATGTCATTTTCCTGTGCAAGGGAGATGACGTAGCAGCATTTGTCTTAGATCTTGGGTCGACTTGACTCCCATTGCTCATCATTGATAGTATCTGGATGCACTCATATGATTTTTCTAGATTTGGTTGTCAATGTAATGAGACCCTTGGCCTCCTGCTTTTTAGCCAATGGATTGGTGACTTCTTGTCTTCCTTTAGGGACGGGTTTTAGTCCATCTTGGACAGTCACCTTTGGAAAATTCTCGAAATTGAGGGTCACCATGTTGGCGGTGATCTTCTTTTGTTCTAACCATAAAGTTAAAACACAAGTGAAAAGTAATACTTAAATCTTATCCATGAGGATGAAGCATCTGTAGTAGGATGGTGTCCTGTGGAAAAGGCAGTAGTTGGGATCGTTTCTATGTACAACTTCATCAGGGCGCCGAACTTTCGGTAACTTTGTTGAGCAAGTGAAAGATTGTCACCACCAGCTCATCCTTAAAGGAATTCTATTTTGAGGAAACTTGACTTCGGGTTACTGCATCAACTACTTCTTTTCGGCTTTGTTGGAGCTTTCTCGTACAGTTCTACAGCCATAGTTTCTTTGGCTTGAGAAGATTAGGCTGCATCATATCACTTGTTGTTGACCCCTGTTTGTTCTTGAGAATAGAGAGTTCAAATTTCTTAGCCGATTTTTCAACTATTTCAACTTATTCAACAAGCTCTTTCTACGTGTGAGCCTTGATGACTCATACGAACTTCCACCTTGTTAAGAAAGTTGTGCTTACATGTTTGTAGCAACATGGGCAATGGCATACTTGCATGGCACAAAAGGGAAAGATTGTGAAACCTCTCAATGTAATTCCTGATAGATTCTCCTCCTTTCTGGACTGTTGAGAGAAGTTTGTCCATGGTCATCTCAGTATCATCCTCATAAAATCGGGAGAGAACCCAAGTTTTTAGGTTAACCCAAGAGTTGATAGAGCTATTAGGTAGGCTCCTGAACCAATCAAAGGCTACCCACTTGAGGGTGATGATGAATAACCTGGCCATGATAGCATCTTTATCTACTACATTATCGGTTTGTAAATGAAAGTATAAATATGCTAGTTTAGCGAGCTCTTGCCATCATACGAGTGCAGCGTTAGTGGCTTGAACTTCGGCGGGTATAGGATTGAATCCTACTCCAGCGGATAAGGACGAGTCATCTCTACTTTCTTCAGCTCATCCCATTAAGTTAAAGACGCTATCTGAACTTGGATGCTTTTGATAACCTCAGTATCAATTGAAGAAGACTCCTTTGTATTCTTATTCTCCGAAGTCTTGTTTTTCTTCTCGCTCATTATTGTTGAAATTCTCTTCTTATTTCAGTCTATCCATTAGTTGAGACAACATGCATTGGATGTTGTCTAAGGCTCCTTGCTGAGCCCTGGAAGCCTGCTCCTGAGCATCCATGCGATGACGGAGTTCATCATCATTATTATTATCGGCCATGTTGGCTGATATTAACCTTTTGCACGGAGCTAATGGTGGCGAAGGAAGCATAGCCACTAGCTTCCTCTTCATCATCAGATAATTAAAATAGGTGTCTCAATGGTTCTGGTGATATAGCACCTCTTGATGAAGAGGGTTGCTCATAGTTGAAGGGTATTGCATCTTAGAGCGAGTACCTTGAAAGGCACTGTCCTGTTCGACCAAAACTTGACCTAAGTCGGGGCAGCAGTCAGAGTCCAGAGAACTGAAAGAAGGAGTATTTACCCCTTGTCTCTTTCGTCGAGACCATAGTAGATCCCTTCTCTACCTATCATATTTATAGAGGCTGCCACAAGGTCTAACACCTTTGGCATTTTCTTCTTCTGAGATTTGGGTCTATTAGAAGATTGAGCTGATAATCGGTTAAATATCGATTATTGATTTTGAGAAGATGTTGTGGGGGAATGACTCCAAACAATAATTGACAGAATGTATTGTCACATGTTGGCATACTGCTTGTCAAGCACTGGGACGGTGAAATGTGAACTAGCTCCTCAAAGCGGAGCTTACGTTTGTTGCTCAAATAGTCCCTCAAGTCTGTGCTAACTTGACCCAACCGATCTAACACAGAGACTCAAAGAGACTGGAGAATAACTCTCTTGGGTTGAGAAGCCTTTGGCTTAGCTTTTGAGGCTTTTCTTTGATCATTGGCAAAGCTAGAATAGCTTCACCATGTAGTTTAGCTTCGCATAGTGAAGTGTTTTAGCACTGCTAGGCAGTGCTTTGCTGGCAGAAGCTTTAGCTTCGCCAAACGCACAGAGTGCGTTTGCTTTGCAGCTATTGGAAGCTACTTTAGCGCCGCCAGATGGTGCAAACGAAGTAGCTTCGCTTAGCAAACATGGTGCTTTGTCTTTAGCTTCGCTGGAAATTTGGGTTTTTGCCTTAGCTCTGTTAAGAGCTACTCCAGACCGCATAGCCTCACGGCTAGAGGTTGTTGAAGAAACTTTGCTAGAAGCTAAGAGAAGAGACTCACTTTTAGCCTCACGTGAGGCGAAGTTGGCGCATTTGTGGCCAAACTAGCCTTGGCAAAGGCTGTCGAATAGAGCCTTCTTAGCTCCGCATGGGAGAGATAGTGATTAGTCACATATATTGCATATACATTGTCACCTTACCATACTTTTTAAGCTAATAAATCCTATTAATAAGTCTTCTTTTTCTTTGTTAAATGTAGGCCCAAATTGCTAAGAGAAAGAAAGAGAAACAAGCCCAAAAGCCCACCAAATTCTGATTTAATTCAGAAGAAATTTGAAATCAAGGAATCAGATCTAAATCTTGGCATATCAAGAGGTTGAAAATCGGTTGAGAAGAATCCTCCCTGAATCAAGCGGTTGAAGCCAACAATCAAAGGCTGTTTCGTCAAATCCTGGAGCAGAAACGAGAGAACCAGAAGAAAATATAGGAGAATCACGAAACCAGGGGAAACCACCAATTGGGTGTGGCCACAAGGCCACACCAGGGCCGCGGAAACGCGGCCCTAGCTGCGTTTTCGCGGCTATCCAGTGTCAGTTGGGGGGAGCGTTTGCTCCCCCAATCTTCCCGGGATTCCCCCTTTTGGTTTTTCCCTATAAATACTAGTTTCAGCAAAGCAAAATGGAGCGAAGACTAGGATTAGAATTTTTTTTATTTTCTAAGGATTTAGGTTCTTAGCTAGCACAAAAGTTGTATTCTTATTTTTAATTTGTAGTCCAGTATCAATACTTGTGAGAGAGAGGAATTGAGTGCTTGTACTTGAAGATTGAAGTGACATCAATACAAGAATCAAGCTGCCTTTCTTCCACTCGTATTACGGTATGGCTTACATTATTTATTTGCTTCTTCTTTGTTTTCCATGAGTAACTAAAACAGTTTTCTGGGCTCACTATTGTAACTCTCTCTAGTTCTTCTTCTCTTCTGGTTTAAAGAAAAAAGACCGAATGAATCATTTGCATGCCTTACTTAAAGCCTTTCTTCTTGAAAGTGTTCTTGAAGGCACATGAGGATGGGTTTGGACTGTTAAACTCTTACTTCTTTCATGAACGTTTCTTGAACTGTTTTTACTTCATTCTTTCTTCTTCGCGCTTGATGATTTAACATTCGATTCTAAACGATTTTTCAAAGAAAAGAGTGAACTCTTCCAACCATCTTATGTGCTTTACTTCAAACTTTCTAAAAATCAACTTTAAGTTTTGCCTATAATCAATTTGAGGCACTTAGGATTTCAATAGAAGAATGAACGATTGAGTAGTGAGATAGTGAGCCCAGATTTTCTTCCTTATTATAATCAACAAAACAATTTTCGAGCTTTTTAAATCACCTTCTCCAAAGCCTTCTCTAAAGTTGCAATTTATCTTTTAATCATCTCTTTCTTTCCATTCTCTTTTTCCATTAAAAAACGAACACAATTCTTTGTTTTTAAACGAATCATCAAAAAGCTTCCATCGCATTCCTCCTCGTGGACACGACCCGTTAGCCACAAGCTACACGGTAAATTCTTAAACTCTTTGATTGTTCTTTCATTTTAGCAATCAATTTTTGGCGCCGTTGCCGGGGAGGGAACGGTGTATTTATTTTTTTAACAAGTTTTGTGTGTTGTTTCAGGGACTTGAAGATTCAGATCTAGCATTCAAGTTTTGCAAGAGAAGACTTGCAAATTCTGTGCCCCTACTCTCGAAAGTAGGAAACAGAATTTCAAGAAATTACGTTGCAAAAACTTAAAATTTCATTGGACTACTAAAACTTTTTTTTTGCAGGACATATTGCTCGCAAAAATTTAAGTTTTTGTATGTTATATTTTTGCTATTTCTGTTATCCACCATCCCTGTTTTAATCCAACAGTAATTTGAGTGATTGTAAATTGCTTAAAAAAACGTTTAGACTTGCATTCTAGGCATTTGTCTAATTACGTTTACTTTACAATTACTGTTGAAGAGAGCTGGCGATAAGGTACGTATGCATAGCATATAGTTTAGGAAACATTCTTGGGTGATATTTTTCTTTTTGAATGTTACTTTTCTATATCTTGCACACTTTTGCACAATCAACTCTAAGGGCAAAACACAATTCAAGATAAGGTGGGAAGTCATTACCCTTCCTTAGCCCACAAACCATCTCCAAGCACGCACAACCTAAGCCTAAGTAAAATCTGATAGACGTTGGCCTTAGGGACATCTCGAACTCACTAGGAAATTATCCTAAAGAGGGAAGGTGTTGAAAATTGACTCCTGCCAAATCAGTGTCTAGGAAGGGGATTGAGGGCCGAAAGCCCGAAGATTGGTGGTTACTTAATTAAGGAACGTCTTTGACGGATAACCTCCCACCAATCTTGCCCTGACCTGGCTGATTAGCTTGTGATCAAAGTCTACATTCTACCTCCTGTGGACAATCAACCAGTTAGGAGTTGTCTAGGTCGAGGTTACCTTAGACTAGGCTTGGTTGATTACTCTTGTTGACTGTTGGTAAACTTGTTTGTGATTGTGATTGTGTTTGTGTATGCAAGTTGGTCAAGAGACCCAAATTCATCTAGGTTGACTAGAAACACATCACCACCCAAGTTTGAACCATGACCAGATCCGGTAATGGCTCAATCAACATCGTTGCAGGATAGGTTCTACCCCATTAGAACCTCACTTCCATCTTGCATTCTACTTCCATCGGTTGGTGAATACAATTTTGAGCTCAAGCCTCAATTCATCAACACACTCCCCAAATTTCATGCCTTAGAGTCCGAGATGCCTACTTCTTCATAAGAGAATATGAGGAAGTATGTCTAATGA
Source organism: Agave tequilana (assembly GCA_038442645.1). Classification (NCBI taxonomy): domain Eukaryota; kingdom Viridiplantae; phylum Streptophyta; class Magnoliopsida; order Asparagales; family Asparagaceae; genus Agave; species Agave tequilana. The sequence continues at coordinate 120,782 of JAVJIF010009003.1, read as the reverse complement.
TGAAAATCCCATACCTTGCAGATGATGCTATTAGGTTGAGATTTGTCCCATTTGTTCTTAAGGACTTAGCCAAGAAGTGGCTCTACAGCTTAGCGGCCGGTTCTATCACATCTTGGGATGGTTTCATCAAGGTCTTCTTGAAGAAATTCTATCCAATTCATAAAACCGCTCTCATTAGGAAGACGATCATGCAATTCAAGCAAGAACCCAGTGAACCGTTCTGGAGGTACTTTGAACGCTTTAAAGACCTCCTTGTCCAATGTCCACATCATGGAATAGAGAAATGACGACAATGCCAAATTCTTTATGACGGTTTGACTATTCCACCAAAACCCTCTTAGAAAGTATGTGCCAAGGGGGTTTCTTGCAGAAGGATGAAAATGAAGGATGGGATTTGTATGAAATCTAGCTGAGAAGACCATCCAATGGGAACCCACTAGTGAGACCTCTAGGAATCCCAACTCCATCTCTTCAAAAGGAGGTCTCCATTCTATCGAATCATCCATCGCATTCCTCCTCGTGGACACGACCCGTTAGCCACAAGCTACACGATAAATTCTTAAACTCTTTGATTGTTCTTTCATATTAGCAATCCACACGGTGCAGTTGAGATCAGTGACACCAACAATGGAAATGACTTTAAGGTAAATGGTCAACGCCTTAAACCTTTCTTGGAATCGGTGCCGGTAAATGAAACGGCTATGGGTCTTTTTGACCCTGTGTATCGGTAACTTTCCTTTTTCCTATTCTATTTCATGCATATATACATTTCTTTCATAAATTGGGGACAATGCATGAGATAAGTGTGGGGGAGGGTTAATGATTGGTCACTAATGTTGCACATTTATTATCATATTTTCATACTTATTTTAGAATAAACTTTGCCTTGTCCTAATTAAATGTTTAATTTATTTTCATGCCATTCCTAAAGGAGGGTGAAGAGAAATGAGCCCAAAAGCCCACCAAATTCTGAATTAAATCAGAATTAATCCGAACTCAGTGAATCAGGGCAAAATCAGAGAGGATGAAAACCGGTTGAGAAGAATTCTCCCAGAATCGATCGGTTGAAGCCAAGGAAAAAGGCCATTTCGTCACAATCCCGGACCAAAACGAGAAAACCAACTGAAGATAAAGCCAGAACGTGAAACCGGGGAGACTCACCAACAGGGTGTGGCCACCTGGCCACACCCTGGCGGGGAAACGCGGCCAAAGCCGCATTTCTGCGGCTTGGTTAGGGAGTTAGGGGGAGCGTTTGCTCCCCCAATCTTCCCAGGATTCCCCCCTGTGGTTTTCCTTATAAATACTGGTTTGAGCTGAGAAAAAGGGAATGACCATGCAGAGATAGGATTTAGACTAGTTTTCCATTTTTTAGTGTAGGTTTTTGTTTTTCTTTTCATGTAATTTTTAGCTTTCATTTATGTAATTCAGAGGAGATCAGACTTTCATAGAAGAACAAGAATGAAGCTTGTGCTGAGAGTGACACCGGTGTAAGGTTTCTTTCTTTTCTTTTATCGTTATGAAATCGAACCTGTATTTTCATTTTGTATGTACTTCGTTTTAGTTTCCTTCTTCTTCTTCTTTTCTACTTCACTCTTCTTTTGGTACAATTATCTTCCAAGTGAGTCTAAAAGCATCGAAAGAGCCTTGCCTTTGCGAGTGCCACCGATAGCTCATGACGATGGATGTGAGTCTCTCTGTATCATTTCATACTTGAAGTTGTCTTGATGATGTAATGTGGAAGAGACAATACTCAACTCTTATGGGCTATGCGTTGATTGCCTCCACTTTAAGGTAACATCGTCGCCAAAGATTCAAGGTAAGCTTTTTGGTAAAAAGAAGGTAAGTAATTATTTTTCTTTCTTTTCTTTTATTCCTGTAGATTAAATCACCAACGCCTCATCTTCCAAATCCTTTTCCAATTCATTTGTACATAGTCATTTTCTGATTTTCTCCACCTTCTCCATCTATCATTTTCTTTCTAACTTAACCTAACTCTTTTTCATTTTCATTTCTTAAAACAAAGAAGAACCTTCGTTTTTCTTCATAAAGATTTCAATAAAAAAACCTTGAACGCTTCTATCGCAAACCCTCCTTGTGGATCACGACCCGCATAGCCACTTACTATCGCGGTTAGAATTGAGCACTTGCACATGTTTATTCTTAGATCTAAAGTTTTATATTTTGTGTGCAGGTAAAGCTTCAATCAAATTTTGACGCCGTTGCGGGGAGGGTAATGGTTTTTATTGAAATCTGGTTTTTATTGAATTTTTAGAACTAAAACGAATTTTCTTCTCTGTTGCAGGTTATAGGGCAAGAAAAGCAGGAAAGAAAGATTGCAGTGACATATAAGTGGTCTTGGGCCTCTGTTCCAGAAAACAGAGACCAAGTACCCTCTGAATTGCCGCGTTTGCTCGGCTTTAGCCGCGTTTCCGCGGCAAGGAAGAGTTCACTACTGACTGGTTTTTTTTGCAGGGCTGCTTGCTTTGCAAAATTCTAGTTTTCTGCAACTTTATTTCTTATATGCCATTACCAAAGCCTGCTAATAAATCAACAGTAAAATATTTGTTGAAAAAGTTAAAAATTGATTAGACGTTTGCATTTTAGGCACGTGTCTTTTCAATTCATTTCTTTACTGTTGAAGAGTCCTGGAGCAAGATACGTTCGCATTGCATTTAGAATAGGACTCATCTCTTGGTTGATTTACATCGCTTTGAGTGAATCTTATTTGCATATCTTGTACACTTGCACAAACTGATCTTAAGGGCACCACCCCATAACAAGATAAGGTGGGAATTTAATCACCCTTCCTTGGCCCAAAAATCAGATTCCAAGCACTCACTAACCCGAGCCTAACTAAAAATGAGTAGACGTTGGCCCTAGGGACATCTCGGACTCAATTAGGAGATTATCCTAAGGGGGAAAGGTGTTGGAATTTGACTCCTACCAAATCAGTGTCTAGGAAAGGGATTAAGGGCCGAAAGCCCGAAGGTTAGTGGTTATTTAATTAAGGAACGTCTTTGACGGATAACCTCCCACCAATCTTGCCCTGACCTGGCTGATTAGCTTGTGGTCAAAGTCTGCATTATACCTCCCGTGGACAGTCTAACCAGTTAGGAGTCGTCTAGGTCATAGGTCTACCCTAACTTAGTTTAGAATTTTTTCTTTTTATTTGTTTGCTTATTTGTTTGTTTTTCTTTGTTTTATTCTATTGTGTGATATGACTTATAATAACAATTTTTCCAGTTTTAATAGTAATCCATATTACACACCGACCTCATTTTCGGATATTACCAACCCGGCATATCATAACTTTAACAAACCTAGTATGCCGGATTGGTCTTATCCGAATCAATATAACCCATGCCCCCAATCTTATAACCATACTTTCCATGATAATTTCAACTCTTCACAGAGTCAATGGGGATTCACCTCCCCCGAGTCCTATTTTCAACGAACTTGTCCTCCTTATCCACCTAGTCCACAATATGTCCAAGATTCATACTCAGTTCCACTAGTCCAAAATAGAAAACCATCAATTTTGGAAATGAGTATGCGTGAGTCCAACCAAAAATCACAAAATCTGATGGACTCACAATTTCACCACCAATTTCAAGACAACACTTCATCTTTTCAACAAAACAATGAACCAATCAACTATGAAAAGATGCTTGAAGCCATGACTCAGGCTCAAAACGCTCGTAATCATGACATAGATATGATGGTCCAATCCCTACGTTCTCACCGTTTGACCAGTTCTGATGTCAGTAACCATTCTGTTAGAGCCGAAGAGTCATGTTGTTTTGGAACACAAGGTTCCATTTCAGCACAATCATTTGAACTTGCCCAAACTCCAAAATTTGAAAGTGACATGGACAGTTTGGCAAGTTATTCCTTTCCTGAAATAGAACTTGAGACTGAATATGATCATGAACCTCAACTTAGTGATTCAATTCTACTTCCTGATTCAATTATGACTCCGGTGTCTTCACCTGATTTCAATCTTTTTCTCAAGTCCACATTGGATCCTGTGCCAATTCATCAAGAAATTGAATCACCCATCTTTGATGATCATCATGTTGAACTTGACCAATTTTATAATTTTGAAAATCCCTTGGCAAGTTCTTATTTTTATGACAATGAACTCAATGAGAAAATGTGACCTAGATTCTCAAATCTGTGATCCAGTTCAAATTCCCGAATCAATATTGACTCCTGTTTTGTTACCGGACTTGAGTAATGTTTTAGAGTCAGTTTTGATTCCCACACCTATCATTCTTGAACTTGAATCACTAATATTAAGTCACATTCCATTGTTGGAAAATAAATGTGGACTTGAGTTTCAACTTCTTAACTTGGACCCGCTTCTTGAACCAATCTCGACTCCTGAACCTTTACTTGACTTAAGTCACCTTTCTGAGTCGGTATTAGTTCCAGTACTTCCTGAGTCCAAGTCAATCATTCTATCTTTTGACACTCCATTTTGGGACAAGGCGGTTGACAAATTTGACTCCGAAATTAATTATGAAATTTGGAAATTAGATGGGGTTAAATATTTAATAAAAATCATTCATGCATATATCCTTTTAATGGGTTATATTAAAGAGATTTCTGGTGGGTTCCTCCGAACCCCACGAAAAGTCGATTGGGCCGCATTTCGTGGACCAATCAGACCACCACCGGAACCACCACCTTAAGGTAACATTTTTCTTTCCTTTCTTCTTTTTCATGCATCTACGCATTAATTCATACATTGAGGACAATGCATGAGATAGGTGTGGGGGAGGGCCTAACATAACTTAGGTTTTTTCTTTTTATTAAAAAAATATTTCTTTACTTTTAAAAACTTTTTGAAAATAGAAACAATATTTTGACATATTTTTTGTAAGAAATTAAGTCAATTTTAAGGAATAGGAAAATCAAAATTAGGATTTCTTATACTTAGTCAAAATAAGATTATTTGTTTGATTTTTAGGGTTAGGAAGATAATTTGTTAAAGTAATTTAGTCTTGATCTTTACCTTAATGAAATATGCATACTTCATACACTTACATACTTAGGGTTCAAAAACAAAGATTCTTATGCCTTATATGAAAAAAAAAGAAAAAAAAGAAAAAAATATCTATGAAAGATGAACGAATCTAATTATTATTAGCTAGGTACTTTGGCCTAAGCAAGCCTTAGTATTTATGCGAAAGATGATTAGATAAGTTTGAGAAAAATATATATATAAAAATCCTCTGATTAAGTTGGGTATTTGTGCCTAATAAAGCATAAGTATTCACGCCTAAAAGGGGTTCATATAATAAAATCCTTAGTTTTGTGGCCTTGTTTGCTTGAGTCCTTAAGTCCTTGGGGTATTTTTTCACCGGTGCCCTAAGACCGTTTGGTTTGGGAGTCATCGATTAAAGGCTCGTTACATGGGCAGATTAGAAAGCCTAATAGAACTAAGGAATAGTTCCACAAAAAATATATATATATAAATAAGGCATAAGAGTTAGAGTTAAAGAACCCTTAGTCAAAATTTTCACGATCACAAGGTGCATATGACTTAGGGTAAGTAATAGACTAGATGAGAAGTACAATTTAACTCCTTACCTTGATTGATAACAAATTTTTGAATAGAGACTAAGTTTAGGAATGAAAAATTCAGCTTTCCTATAACTTATAGATTACTTAAATCTTACAATTATATTTCAAATATTTTTCTCTTTCAAAATGCTTTTCGAAATACTAACTCTTTATTTCTCTTTCTTTATGGATTTTGTGGGTGCAATCCGCTGAAAACCCTCACGAGACAAAACTCATCCTCTAGGAGAAACCTAGAGGTTTAACGGCTTGTTGCACATGCTCAGTGCAATCGCGTGACCTGCGAAAGTGGTCCAATAATCCTTAGTATAGTTTAGTTGTTTTGCTCGAGGACGAGCAAAGATAGGTATGGGGGTGTGATTGGTCGCTAATGTTGCATATTTAGTATCATATTTTCATACTTATTATAGAATAAAATCTGTATTGTTCTAATTAAATGCTTAATTTATTTGCAGGCCCATTCCTAAAGGAGAGTGAAGAGAAATGAGCCCAAAAGCCCACCAAATTCTGAATTAAATCAGAATTAATTCGAACTCAGTGAATCAGGGCAAAATCAGAGAGGTTGAAAACCGGTTGAGAAGAATCCTCCCAGAATCGATCGGTTGAAGCCAAGGAAAAAGGTCATTTCGTCACAATCCCGGACCTAAATGAGAAAACCAACTGAAGATAAAGCCAGAACGTGAAACCGGGGAGACCCACCAACAGGGTGTGGTGATTGATAAAAATAAAAGAGAAACAACCAATGAGTTCAAGAATTTACCGTGTAGCTCGTGGCTAACGGGTCGTGTCCACAAGGAGGGATGCGATGGAAGCTTTTCGGTGATTCGTTTTTAAAACAAGGAATTGTGTTCGTTTTTTAGGAAAAAGAGAATGGAAAGAAAGAGATGAATGAAAGAAAAATTGCAACTTTTAGAAAAGGTTTTGGAGAAGGTGATTTAGAAAACTTGGAAATTGTTTTGTTGTTTGTAATAATAAAGAAAGTCTGGGCTCACTATCTCACTACTCAATTGGTTATTCTTCTCTTAAAATGCTAAGTCCCTTAGATGATCATTTGCAAAACTTAGAGTTGTCTTTTAGAAAGCTTTAAGTAAAGCACATAAGATGTTAGAAGAGTTGAGTCTTTTTCTTCAAGAAATCGGAGAATCGAATGTTAAAAAATCAAGCGCGAAGAAGCAAGAATAAATTAAAAACGATTCAAGAGATGTCCATGAAAGAGTTGTGAATTCAACATCCAAACTCATCCTCATGTGCCTTCAAGAACACTTTCAAAAAGAAAGGCTTTTAAGTAAGGCATTCATATGAGTCATCGGGTCTTTTTCTTTTAAAAACAAGAGAGAAGAAAAGCAAGAGAGAGTTCGATAGCAAGCCCAAAAAGAAGTTTAGTTATCCATGGAGAAAGAAGAAGAAAACAAAGACATAATGTAACTCATACCGTACTGCAAGTGGAAGAGAAATTGGCTCAACTTTTGTATTGCTGTCACTTCAATCTTCAAGTACAAGCTCTCAGTCCTCTCTCTTACAAGTTTTTGAAACTGGACTACAACTTAAAAAGCAAGATTACAACTTTCTTTCTAGCTAACAAAGAGCCTAAATCCTAAGAAAATAAATGCAAAACTTTATCCGAGTCTTCGCTGCCTTTTTCTCTGCTGAAAGAGGTATTTATAGCCAAAAACCTAAAGGAGGAGATCCCGGAAAGATTGGGGGAGCAAACGCTCCCCCAACTGATACTGTTGTGCCGCGGAAACGCGGCTTGGGCCGCGTTTCCGCGGCCTTGGTGTGGCCAGGTGGCCACACCAAAGGGGGGGAAGCATCTGGTTTGACGAGTATCCCGTATCTCCTGCTGGTTTTCTCGTTTCTGCTCAACCGTTGACGAAACAAGCTTTGATTTTGTGGATTCAATCGCTCGATTCAGGGAGGATTTTTCTCAACCTCTTGATATGCCAAGATTTAGCCCTGATTTCTTCACTTCGAATTTATTCTGAATTAATTCAGAATTTGGTGGGCTTTTGGGCTTGTTTCTCTTTTCTTTTCTTGAGCATTTGGGCCTACATTTAGCAAAGAAAAAGACACTTATTAATATAATTTATTAGCTAACAAGTGTAGTAAGGTGACAACATAAATGCAATGTATGTGACAAATCACACCCCCACACTTATCTTTTGCTCGCCCTCGAGCAAAACATCAGACTAACTTGAATCAATTATTAGACCACTTTCGCAGGTCACTCGATTGCACTGAGCACGTTCAACAAGCCGTTAAACCTCTAGGTTACCCCTAGAGGACGAGTTTTGTTTCGTGAGGGTTTTCAGCGGATTACACCCACAAAATCCAAAAAGAAAGAGAAAAAGTTAGTATTTTCGAAAAGCATTATTTTTTCTTTTTTTTTTTTTTTTTGAAGGGGAGAATATTTGAAGTATATTTGTGAGAGCTTAAGTAATCTATAAGTTATAGGAATATCAAATCTTTCATTCCTAAACTTAGTCTCTATTCAAAAACATGTCATCAATTAAAGTAAGGAGTCAAATTATACTTCTCATCTAGTCTATTAATTTACCCTGAGTCGTATGCACCATCGTGACTGTGAAGTTTACTAAGGGTTTTTCAACATTAACTCCTATGCCTTATATTTATTTATTTTTGGTGAAATTTATTCCTCAATTCTATTAGGCTTTCTAATCTGCCCATGTAACGAGTATTCAGTCGATGACACCCAAACCGGACAGTTTTAGGGCACCAGGTGAGAAAACACCCCTAAGGACTTAAACACTCGAGCAGATAAGGCCACGAAATCAAGGTTTTTATTTATACAATGTACCCATTTTAGGCGTGAATATCTATGCTTCATGAGGCATAAATACCCAGCTTAATCAGAAGATACATTTTTTTTCCAAACTTATCTAATTATCTTTTGCATAAATACTAAGGCTTGCTTAGGCCAAAGCACCTAGCTAATCAATAATTAGACTTGTTTTTTTTTATAAGGCATAAGAGTCTCTGTTTTAAACCCTAAGTGCGTAAGTGTATTTTGTGTGCATATGTCATCAAGGTAAATATCAAGACTAAATTACTTTTACAAATTTTCTTCCTGACCCTAAAAATCAAACAAGTTATCTTATTTTGACCAAGTGTAAGAAATCCTAATTATGATTCTCCTATTCCTTAAAATGACTTAATTTCCTACAAAAAATATATCAAAATATTGTCCACCCTTTTAAATTTTTTTTTTTTTGAATATCAGTCATGTTAGACCCCTCCCCCACACTTATCTCATGCATTGTCCTCAATGTATGAAAGAAATGTATAAGTGCATGAAATAAAATGGAAAAGAGGAAAGTTACCGATACACTGGGTCAAAAAGACCCATTGCCGTTTCATTTACCGGCACCGATTCCAAGAAAGGTTTAAGGCGTTGACCATTTACCTTAAAGTCATTTCCATTCTTGGGGTCACTGATCTCAACTGCACCGTGTGGAAACACGGTTTTTACAACGAATGGTCCAGTCCATCTCGATTTCAATTTCCCTGGAAAGAGATGAAGCCTAGAATTATAGAGTAAGACTTTTTGTCTAGGGACAAATGTCTTTCTGATGATGTGCTTGTCATGGAAAATCTTGACTCTATCTTTAGTGATCCTAGCATTTTCATAGGCCTCATTTCTCAATTCCTCCAATTCAGAAATTTGTAATTTCCGAAGGTCACCGGCCTTAGTCAAATCGAAATTCAACTGCTTGATTGCCCATAAGGCTCGGTGCTCTAACTCAACGGGCAAGTGACAAGGTTTGCCATAGACTAACCTATAGGGAGACATTCCTAAAATCGTCTTGAAAGCTGTCCTGTAGGCCCATAGAGCATCTACAAGTTTAAAGGACCAATCTTTCCGGTTTTGGTTCACAGTTTTCTCCAATACAAGCTTTACTTGTCTATTTGAAACCTCAACTTGCCTACTGGTTTGAGGATGATATGGTGTGGACAACTTGTGAGTTATGGCATACTTTCGCATAAGGGCTTCAAAAGATCTATTGCAAAAGTGAGTGCCATTATCACTGATGATAGCACGAGGGGTTCTGAAGCGGGAAAAAATGTTTTCTTTCAAAAACTTGATGACAACTTTGTTATCATTAGTTTTACACGGAATGGCTTCTACCCACTTGGACACGTAATCCACAGCAACCAATATGTATTGGTTTCCAAATATCCTTCCTACCATTTGGCATCTAGAGCACGTCTTGCAATACTCATAAGCATCCTTGAACAGAGTGGACCAATAAAACCCACTTTGTAGCACCTTTTCAGCAGTCTTGCGGGGACCAAAGTGTCCACCGCATGCAAGTTCGTGACAGAAGGATAAAACACTCTTAACCTCCTCATCGGGAATGCATCTCCTAATAATTTGGTCAGAACAGTACTTGAAAAGATACGGTTCCTCCCAAAAGAAATACCGGACTTGGGATAAGAACCGGTAAACATCATTTTTGGACCAATGAGACGGAGTTTGGTTTGTGACTAAGTAATTCACTATATCAGCAAACCAAGGTTCCCTAGAGATGGCTAAGAGATGTTCATCAGGAAAATCCTCATTGATGGGTAATTCGTTGCATGGAGAATTAGGTATCCGTGAGAGGTGGTCAGCAACGACATTTTCTACGCCTTTCTTGTCTCGAATCTCAAGATCAAATTCTTGAAGAAGGAGGATCCAACGAATGAGTCGGGCCTTGGCATCCTTCTTCATCATGAGGTACCTAAGCGCAGAATGATCGGTGAAAACGGTGATTTTGGACCCTAGTAGGTAGGGACGAAACTTCTCTAAGGCAAACACTACTGCCAAGAATTCCTTCTCGGTCGTAGTGTAGTTCATTTGAGCATCGTTTAGAGTCCTACTAGAGTAGTAGATCACATGCTGCTTGTTATCAATGCGTTGTCCTAGGACAGCGCCTATGGCAAAATCAGAAGCGTCGCACATGATCTCAAACGGCTTAGACCAATCCGGTGCAGATATGATTGGTGCAGAAATAAGCTCTCTCTGAAGCTTCTCCCAAGAATCTATGCATTCAGCATCGAAAGTGAAGGACACATCCTTAGCTAACAGATTAGTCAAGGGCCTAGCAATTTTGCTAAAATCCTTGATAAATCGTCGGTAAAAACCAGCGTGTCCTAAGAAGGATCTAATGTCCTTAACGCATTTGGGCATGGGGAGCTTAGCAATAACCTCGATTTTGGCTCTATCCACTTCAATTCCTTTCTTGGAGATTTCATGACCCAAGACAATTCCATATTTTACCATGAAGTGGCACTTCTCCCAATTCAGTGTCAGATTTTTCTCAGCACAACGTTGGAGGATGAGTTCAAGATGGTGGAGACATTGAGTGAATGAATCTCTGTAGATGAAGAAATCATCCATGAAGATTTCTAAGAAGCGTTCTACCATATCTGAGAAAAGACTCAACATGCAACGTTGAAATGTTGCTGGGGCATTGCATAAGCCGAAGGGCATTCGTCGATAAGCAAATGTCCCAAATGGACATGTGAACGTAGTCTTTTCTTGGTCCTCAGGAGCGATAGGGATTTGGTTATAGCCCGAGTAGCCGTCCAAGAAACAGTAATACTCGTGACCCGCCAAACGTTCAAGCATTTGATCAATGAAGGGAAGTGGAAAATGGTCCTTACGAGTTGCTGCATTCAGTTTCCTGTAGTCGATGCAAACTCGGATCTTCGGGGGAAGTCGAGTTTGAACCAACTCTTTGTTCTCGTTTTTCACTACGGTGAAACCAGATTTCTTTGGGACCGCGTGGACAGGACTGACCCATTGGCTATCAGAAATGGGATAAATTATCCCATTGTCTAAGAGTTTTATGATTTCAGCATGAACAGCCTCTTGCATTATAGGGTTTAACCTACGCTGCGGGTCTCTTTTGGGTGTGGCGTCTTCATTGAGATGGATGCAGTGTTGAACGATGGTTGGACTTAATCCCTTGATATCAGTCATAGTCCACCCGATGGCTTCCTTATGTTTTCTTAGAATCGCTTTCAAGTCTTTTTCTTCCCCGTCATTTAAATGGGAGGCAATGATGACGGGAAAGGTCTCTTGTTCGCCTAGATAGGCGTACTTGAGATGCGCAGGTAGGGCTTTCAATTCTAAGGAAGAGAAAGGCTCACTAGAAGGACTAGTCAAATCTGTTGGCTCCATTGTTGGTGAAATAGGGTTTGAGGCCCAATTCACGACAGAATCTACAACCTGATCAAGATTAAAGTCATCCGACTCTAACCCAAAGTCACTCTCCATTTCTGATTCCAATTCTTCCCCGTGCTCACTTGTCAAATTCTCAATTAGGTTGACTTCAAATGTTTGGTCCTCGATATCGCGGGGTTGTTTTCCTAGATTGAAGACATTGACTTCTCTAGTCATGTCTCCAAAGGTTAACCTCATAGACCCATTCCTACAATTAATGATGGCATTAGCAGTAGCAAGGAATGGTCGACCTAGGATGACAGGAGTTTGAGCCCTACGATTGGAGTTGGACACAGGTTGTGTCTCCAGAACTATGAAATCGACAGGGTATATGAACTCTCCTACCCGAATCAAGACATCATTAATTTCCCCTTTAGGAACTTTAACAGAACGGTCAGCCAGTTGGATGGTGACTCGAGTTGGACTAAGGTTACCCAACCCGAGTTGTTGATAAACAGAGAATGGAAGCAAGTTGATACTTGCCCCCAAGTCAAGAAGTGCACGACTAATCTCGGTTTGTCCTATTGTGCAGGCAATGGTGGGACTACCTGGATCTTTGTACTTGACAGGGATAGGACCCGAAAATAGCTCACTAATATTAGTGGCTAAGAAGACCTTCTTAGGAACATTAGTCTTTCTCTTCTTGGTGCACATGTCCTTAAGAAACTTAGCATAGGAAGGAACTTGTTGGATGGCATCAAGAAGTGGCACATTTATCTTCACTTGGTTAAACATCTCGATTATCTTGTCCATGTGAGGATTTTGCTTGTTGTTTTTCAGCCTATTAGGAAATGGTACTATAGGCTGATGCACCTGGCTGGCTGACTTGTCTTTTTCAGACTCGTCAGAATTGAAAGAAATTGGATTAGATGAGGTGGAGGCTTGATTTTGGTTGTGCTGAATGGGAATGGGTGGTGTTGACACTTGGTTATCAACTCTCTTTCCTGACCTCAATGTATGGATAGCATGACATTGATTGAATGAAGGATCCTCAGCCAAATGAGCTTGTTGGGAATTCCTCGGATTGGTGACTGGCTGACTAGGCAGGGTACCCTTTTGTCTCTCATTCTGTGGGTTGGCTAGTTGACTCATTTGAACTTCTAACCTCTGAATGGTTTGCATGAGAGAGTCTTGGTTTTTCATATATCGTTCCATGTTTCTTTCAAAGTCAGTCATTCTCCTTTCTAATTGAGGATTCTGGAAGGAGGATTGTGGAGCTTGATTAGGAAAGTTCTGTTGATAATTCGGAAAGTTTGGTGGATGGTTGGGAGAATTATTATGGAAATTGGAGAAGTTGGGTTGATGATTGAAAGAATTATTACCATGATGGAAGTGGCTAGCATGATTGGATCGTGAATGGTCATTGTTGTTTTGGCTCCATGAGAAATTAGGGTGATTTCTCCAGCCGGGATTGTACGTTGGAGCGTAAGGGTTATTGTTCGGCCTTGAAAAGGCCGCATTCATCGGTTCATAGTAGGATTGCTGAGCCTGAAACACTGGGCACTCCTCGAACACATGATTCATGGCTTGACAGTAAGTGCAACCCTGGGGTGGAAATTGGTTCGGGCTGACTTGATTGACTGGACTTGGTTCTTTCGTTTCTAGAGCTTCCAGTCTTCTAGCTAGGTTTGCTAACTTAGCCTCATTAGCGATGGACGATTCTATGGAATGGAGACCTCCTTTTGAAGAGATGGAGTTAAGATTCTTAGAGGTCTCACTAGCATATTCCCATTAGATGGTCTTCTCAGCTAAATTTTCATACAAATCTCATCCTTCATCTTCATCTTTCTGCAAGAAACCCCCTTGGCACATACTTTCTAAGAGGGTTTTGGTGGAATAGTCTAAACCGTCATAGAGAATTTGGCATTGTCGCCATTTCTCTATTCCATGGTTTGGACATTGGACAAGGAGGTCCTTAAAGCGTTCAAAGTACCTCCAGAACGGTTCACTAGGTTCTTGCTTGAATTGCATGATCGTCTTCCTAATAAGAGCTGTTTTATGGATAGGATAGAATTTCTTCAAGAAAACCTTGATGAAACCATCCCAAGACGTGATGGAACCGGCTGCTAAGCTGTAGAGCCACTTCTTTGCTAGGTCCTTAAGTGCGAATGGGATAAATCTCAACCTAATAGCATCGTCTACAAGGTGTGGGATTTTCATCATTAGACATACTTCCTCAAATTCTCTTATGAAGAAGTAGGCATCTTCGGACTCTAGACCATGAAACTTGGGGAGTGTGTTGATGAATTGAGGCTTGAGCTCGAAATTGTATTCACCAACCGATGGAAGTGAAATGCAAGATCGAAGTGAGGTCCTAATGGGGTAGAACCGATCCTGCAGTGATGTTGATTGAGCCATTACCGGATCTGGTCTTGGTTCAAACTTGGGTGGTGATGTGTTTCTAGTCAACCTAGATGAATTAGGGTCTCTCGACCACACTTGCATACACAATCACAAACACAAACAAGTTCAACCAACAGTCAACAATAGAAATCAACCAAGCCTAGTCTAAGGTAACCTCGACCTAGACAACTCCTAACTGGTTGATTGTCCACTAGAGGGAGAATGTAGACTTCGACCACAAGCTAATCAGCCAGGTCAGGGCAAGATTGGTGGGAGGTTTTCCGTCAAAGACGTTCCTTAATTAAATAACCACCAATCTTCGGGCTTTCGGCCCTCAATCCCCTTCCTTGACACTGATTTGGCAGGAGTCAATTTCCAACACCTTCCCTCTTTAGGATAATCTCCTAGTGAGTTCGAGATGTCCCTAAGGCCAACGTCTATCAAATTTTACTTAGGCTTAGGTTGTGCGTGCTTGGAGATGGTTTGTGGGCTAAGGAAGGGTAATGACTTCCCCACCTTATCTTGATTTGGGTTTTGCCCTTAGAATTGATTCGTGCAAAGTGTGCAAGATATAGAAAAGTAGCATTCAAAAGCAAAATCACCCAAGAATGTTTCCTAAACTATATGCTATGCATACATACCTTGTCTCCAGCTCTCTTCAACAGTAAAGTAAAGGAATTGAAAAGACTCGTGCCTAGAATGCAAATGTCTAATCAATTTTTAACTTTTCAACGAATATTTTACTGTTGACTTAAAACAGGGATGTTGGATAGTGAAACTAGCACAAATATGACATATAAAAACTAAAATTTTTGCGAGCAATATGTCCTGCAAAACAAAGTTTTTAGTAGTCCAATGAAAATTTTCAGATTTTGCAAAGTAATTTCTTGAAATTCTGTTTCCTACTTTCGAGAGTAGGGGCACAGAATTTGCAAGTCTTCTTGGCAAAGCTTGAATGCTAGATCTTGATCTTCGAGTCCCTGAAACAACACACAAAACTTGTTAAAACAGCGACACCGTTCCCTCCCCGACAACGGCGCCAAAAATTGATTGCTAAAAATAAAAGAGAAACAACCAATGAGTTCAAGAATTTACCGTGTAGCTCGTGGCTAACGGGTCATGTCCACAAGGAGGGATGCGATAGAAGCTTTTCGGTGATTCGTTTTTAAAACAAGGAATTGTGTTCGTTTTTTAGGAAAAAGAGAATGGAAAGAAAGAGATGAATGAAAGAAAAATTGCAACTTTTAGAAAAGGTTTGGAGAAGGTGATTTAGAAAACTTGAAAATTATTTTGTTGTTTGTAATAATAAAGAAAGTCTGGGCTCACTATCTCACTACTCAATTGGTTATTCTTCTCTTAAAATGCTAAGTCCCTTAGATGATCATTTGCAAAACTTAGAGTTGTCTTTTAGAAAGCTTTAAGTAAAGCACAAGATGTTAGAAGAGTTGAGTCTTTTTCTTCAAGAAATCGGAGAATCGAATGTTAAAAAATCAAGCGCGAAGAAGCAAGAATAAATTAAAAACGATTCAAGAGATGTTCATGAAAGAGTTGTGAATTCAACATCCAAACCCATCCTCATGTGCCTTCAAGAACACTTTCAAAAAGAAAGGCTTTTAAGTAAGGCATTCATATGAGTCATCGGGTCTTTTTCTTTTAAAAACAAGAGAGAAGAAAAGCAAGAGAGAGTTCGATAGCAAGCCCAGAAAGAAGTTTAGTTATCCATGGAGAAAGAAGAAGAAAACAAAGACATAATGTAACTCATACCGTACTGCAAGTGGAAGAGAAATTGGCTCAACTTTTGTATTGCTGTCACTTCAATCTTCAAGTACAAGCTCTCAGTCCTCTCTCTTACTAGTTTTTGAAACTGGACTACAACTTAAAAAGCAAGATTACAACTTTCTTTCTAGCTAACAAAGAGCCTAAATCCTAAGAAATAAATGCAAAACTTTATCCTAGTCTTCGCTGCCTTTTTCTCTGCTGAAAGAGGTATTTATAGCCAAAAACCTAAAGGAGGAGATCCCGGAAAGATTGGGGGAGCAAACGCTCCCCCAACTGATACTGTTGTGCCGCGGAAACGCGGCTTGGGCCGCGTTTCCGCGGCCTTGGTGTGGCCAGGTGGCCACACCAAGAGGGGGGGAAGCATCTGGTTTGACGAGTATCCCGTATCTCCTGCTGGTTTTCTCGTTTCTGCTCCAACCGTTGACGAAACAGGCTTTGATTTTGTGGCTTCAATCGCTCGATTCAGGGAGGATTTTTCTCAACCTCTTGATATGCCAAGATTTAGCCCTGATTTCTTCACTTCGAATTTATTCTGAATTAATTCAGAATTTGGTGGGCTTTTGGGCTTGTTTCTCTTTTCTTTTCTTGAGCATTTGGGCCTACATTTAGCAAAGAAAAAGACAACTTATTAATATAATTTATTAGCTAACAAGTGTGGTAAGGTGACAACATAAATGCAATGTATGTGACAACTCATGTGGCCACCTGGCCACACCCTGACCGCGGAAACGCGGCCAAAGCCGCGTTTCCGCGGGTTGGTTAGGGAGTTAGGGGGAGCGTTTGCTCCCCCAATCTTCCCGGGATTCCCCCCTTGTGGTTTTTCCTTATAAATACTGGTTTGAGCTGAGAAAAAGGGGACGACCATGCAGAGATAGGATTTAGACTAGTTTTCCATTTTTTAGTGTAGATTTTTGTTTTTCTTTTCATGTAATTTTTAGCTTTCATTTATGTAATTCAGAGGAGATCTGTCTTTCATAGAAGAACAAGAATGAAGCTTGTGCTGAGAGTGACACCGGTGTAAGGTTTCTTTCTTTTCTTTTATCGTTATGAAATCGAACCTGTATTTTCATTTTGTATGTACTTCGTTTTAGTTTCCTTCTTCTTCTTCTTTTCTACTTCACTCTTCTTTTGGTACAATTGTCTTCCAAGTGAGTCTAAAAGCATCGAAAGAGCCTTGCTTTTGCGAGTGCCACCGATAGCTCATGACGATGGATGTGAGTCTCTCTGTATCATTTCATACTTGAAGTTGTCTTGATGATGTAATGTGGAAGAGACAATACTCAACTCTTATGGGCTATGCGTTGATTGCCTCCACTTCAAGGTAACATCGTCGCCAAAGATTCAAGGTAAGCTTTTCGGTAAAAAGAAGGTAAGTAATTATTTTTCTTTCTTTTCTTTTATTCCTGTAGATTAAATCACCAACACCTCATCTTCCAAATCCTTTTCCAATTCATTTGTACATATTCATTTTCTGATTTTCTCCACCTTCTCCATCTATCGTTTTCTTTCTAACTTAACATAACTCTTTTTCATTTTCATTTCTTAAAACAAAGAAGAACCTTCGTTTTTCTTCATAAAGATTTCAATAAAAAAACCTTGAACGCTTCTATCGCAAACCCTCCTTGTGGATCACGACCCGCATAGCCACTTGCTATCGCGGTTAGAATTGAGCACTTGCACATGTTTATTTTTAGATCTAAAATTTTATATTTTGTGTGCAGGTAAAGCTTCAATCAGTTAACATGACTAATATAACAACAACAAAAAAAAAACTTTTTGAAAGGTTAGAACAATATTTTGATATATTTTTTGTAAGTAATTAAGTCAATTTTAAGGAATAGGAAAATCATAATTAGGATTTCTTATACTTGGTCAAAGTCAGATAACTTGTTTGATGTTTAGTTTTAGGAAGAAAATTTGTGAAAGTAATTTAGTCTTGATATTTACCTTGATGAAATATGCACACTAAATACACTTACACACTTAGGGTTTAAAAACAGAGACTCTTATGCCTTATAAAAAAAATATATTATGAAAAAGAGAAAAAAATAAACAAATCTAATTATTGATTAGCTAGGTGCTTTGGCCTAAGAAAGCCTAGGTATTTATGCAAAAGATAATTCGATAAGTTTGAAAAAAAAAGTATATATATAAGTCCTCTGATTAAGCTGGGTATTTATGCCTCATGAAGCATAAGTATTCACGCCTAAAAGGGGTACATCTTATAAATAAAAATCTTGGTTTCGTGGCCTTATCTGCTCGAGTGTTTAAGTCTTTAGGGGTGTTTTCTCACCTGGTGCCCTAAAACTGTCCGGTTTGGGTGTCACCGACTGAAGGCTCGTTACATGGGCAGATTAGAAAGCCTAATGAAATTGAGGAATAAAATCCACCAAAAAATAAATATAAGGCATAGGAGTTAATGTTAAAGAACCCTTAGTCAACTTCATAGTCACGAGGGTGCGTACGACTCAGGGTAAATTAATAGACTAGATGAGAAGTACAATTTGATTCCTTACTTTAATTGATGGCATGTTTTTGAATAAAGACTGAGTTTCGGAATGAAAAATTTGATATTCCTGTAACTTATAGATTACTTAAAGCCTTACAAATATACTTCAAATATTTTCTCCTTTAAAAACGCTTTTCGAAAATACTAACTTTTTTCTTTTTCTTTATGGATTTTGTGGGTGCAATCCGCTGAAAACCCTCACGAGACAAAACTCGTCCTCTAGGGGTAACCTAGAAGTTTAACGGCTTGTTGCACATGCTCAGTGCAATCGAGTGACCTGCGAAAGTGGTCTAATAATTATTAGAATTAGTCTGATGTTTTGCTCGAGGGCGAGCAAAAGATAAGTGTGGGGGTGTGATTAGTCACATATATTGCATATACATTGTCACCTTGCCATACTTTTTAAGCTAATAAATCCTATTAATAAGTCTTCTTTTTCTTTGTTAAATGTAGGCCCAAATTGCTAAGAGAAAAGAAAGAGAAACAAGCCCAAAAGCCCACCAAATTCTGATTTAATTCAGAAGAAATTCGAAATCAAGGAATCAGGGCTAAATCTTGGAATATCAAGAGGTTGAAAATCGGTTGAGAAGAATCCTCCCTGAATCAAGCGGTTGAAGCCAACAATCAAAGGCTGTTTCGTCAAATCCTGGAGCAGAAATGAGAGAACCAGAAGAAGATATAGGAGAATCACCAAACCAGGAGAAACCACCAATTGGGTGTGGCCACATGGCCACACCAGGGCCGCGGAAACGCGGCCCTAGCCGCGTTTTCGCAGCTATCCACTATCAGTTGGGGGAGCGTTTGCTCCCCCAATCTTCCCGGGATTCCCCCCTTTTGATTTTTCCCTATAAATACTAGTTTCAGCAAAGCAAAATGGAGCGAAGACTCGAATTAGAATTTTTGTTTATTTTCTAAGGATTTAGGCTCTTTGTTAGCTAGCACAAAAGTTGTATTCTTGTTTTTTAATTTGTAGTCCAGTATCAATACTTGTGAGAGAGAGCAATTGAGTGCTTGTACTTGAAGATTGAAGTGACATCAATACAAGAATCGAGCTGCTTTTTCTTCCACTCGTATTACAGTATGGCTTGCATTATTTATTTGCTTTCTTCTTTGTTTTTCATGAGTAACTAAAACGGTTTTCTGGGCTCACTATTGTAACTCTCTCTAGTTCTTCTTCTCTTCTGGTTTTAAAGAAAAAAGACCCAATGAATCATTTGCATGCCTTACTTAAAGCCTTTCTTCTTGAAAGTCTTCTTGAAGGCACATGAGGATGGGTTTGGACTATTAAACTCTTACTTCTTTCATGAACGTTTCTTGAACTGTTTTTACTTCATTCTTGCTTCTTCGCGCTTGATGATTTAACATTCGATTCTAAACGATTTTTCAAAGAAAAGAGTGAACTCTTCCAACCATCTTATGTGCTTTACTTCAAACTTTCTAAAAATTAACTTTAAGTTTTGCCAATGATCAATTTGAGGCACTTAGGATTTCAATAGAAGAATGAACGATTGAGTAGTGAGATAGTGAGCCCAGATTTTCTTTCTTATTATAATCAACAAAACAATTTTGAGCTTTTTAAATCACCTTCTCCAAAGCCTTCTCTAAAGTTGCAATTTCTCTTTTAATCATCTCTTTCTTTCCATTCTCTTTTTCCATTAAAAAATGAACACAATTCTTTGTTTTTAAATGAATCACCGAAAAGCTTCCATCGCATTCCTCCTCGTGGACACGGCCCGTTAGCCACAAGTTACACGGTAAATTCTTAAACTCTTTGATTGTTCTTTCATTTTAGCAATCAGATAGCTCGCACGGAGTCTAGTTGACAAGCTTGTGCAAAGCTGGCTTAGCCTCACTACAGGCTGCAGGGGGCTCTTATGGAGCATGTTTAACCTCGCTTGAGACTGTAGCAGGCTCGCATGCAGCCTTGATAGTCTCAACTAAGACTTGCTTCTAAGAATTAGCCAAAAGAGCTTTGGTTGTGGCAATCTTCCTGTGCTTGCGCATGCTCAAAGGGCTCATTTTGCCCTTGGAAAGAAGTTGCTCATACTTCTCTTGGTCAAATTTTATGACTAATATCTCGATAGTAAACCCAAGGTTCTGATTGTCGCATTGTGACACCACTTTCTCGTTAGTGGAGAAAGTCATCCCCAGCGGAGTCGCCATCTTTTTTTTCATTGATTAATCAGGAAAAACTTACAAAAATTGTAGAAAATTACAAGTAATAAAATAAAGATTACAATAATTCTCTATGGAAAGATTCTGGGAAAGTGTGCCGCTAGGAGTCTAGTCAGCGCGTGATCACTTTGTCCCTTTGACGATGCGAGCAATGAGTCTTGGAGTCTTCTACTAGGAATTCTTTCTCACCTAGTTACGGAGATTCCTTGAGAATGAAAGAATAGGGTGTTAGAACCCTGAAATTATCCTTGATGGATGAGAGAAATATTCTATGATTTTTTGAAAGTTTGAGAATGATTCTCTTGAGCTCTTGAGCTATATGCCAATCAACTATTCGCTAGCTAGCCCTGTGCTTAGCCCAGTAATGGGCTATTTATAGGCCTCATAGAAGGTAACCGCCCCTAGAAATAAGCAAAGGCTGAAAATAGGCTTGATAGCCTCGCAGGCTAGATTATAACAGTGTAACACCCTGATTCCGTGGATACAGGGACGCTATAGTGACGTACATACGCAGGGCGAAAATACCCTAACGTATGCACGCTAGCCTTAGTACAGAGAATAATCACCATATACACAATAGTTCCAGCATTATATGGGTACAAGAATCCCTGTAAAAAGGGTCAACAATCATAATAGATATGAAAACAAGGATAAATATGGAAATAGATACAAATAATAAAGATGCCTATGAATAGTATAGATGACGAGTCTTCTATGTGTACCAGTAAAATATCTAATACTATGATATCTCAGGTCTCCAACTGGGCACGCAAACCCACGGTCATCAGAAAGCGATCTAGTGAGTGTAAAATGAAGGAAGCAATAATATATACTATAATAGTACAATCACGATAATATATAATACATGTCAAGGTAATAGTGATACAGGATAAATATCCTAACAACTGGTATATCAATATTACAAGTATTCTAACATTATTATAACATAAGCAATACCTAGCATGATATAATAATGTTACCTCTACAATATTATATAATACATGATTATACACCATAGCAATCATTTGTGCCTTGAGTGTACATGTATGACATGCCCACATGGCATATATGGAGAGCAGGATAATAACATAACATGAAGAGCAGAATATGCATATATAATAATATGACAATAACATGATAAACATGATGAAAAAATATGAAGTAATATAATTATACAATAACAACAATTAGTACTGCATGTTATTTTAATCAATCTCTTCCAGTATCCCATACCACTGGCAGTTCATACCGGAGCCGCGCTCCGGCCGAATCCATCCGAACATGGCATACGGATACCATGTACCGAACTAGAGAGTGACCAAATAACAAGCGTTCCCGACGTCACTACTATTTATACCATTTTATTATGTTAATTGGAAACCCAATTGTCAAGAAGCTTTTATCGGGTAGGTGTATCCCGTGCATACCCGAGATCACGGCCTTAAACAGTCCCCTGGTTACTGAGACTAGGGCCCTCCGCTAAGAGGAGAGCAGGAAACGGGAAATAGGAGCTCATGGAGCTATATACAAACGGTAGCCAGCACTATCATCCCCTGCAATGGGATAAATATGAATCCAGTACATTCGCCCGATAAGATCTAATCAGTCGTCAAATCTCCCCATCACTAAGTGATATTTATTATATTTAAATTACACAGTATATAAAGATGAGTACAGTACATGGTACATGTAACATGATAATAGGACATGAGCTATGTTGATAGCATGGAACAAGATAACGGGAAACAAAAAATGGAAGATGTGGGATTCTAGAGGTGGCTCCCATGGCTTTGGTCCATGTGGCACTTAGTTCCACACATCATATATCAACATCTCATATGTCCAATAACGGGAAAATCAATATCAGTAACGGGAAACAATCATGTAACAGGAATAAGAAATAGCCATGTAGTAATAATTCATGTAATATAAATAGTGATCCATGCAACAAGAACACAGAGACAATCAATGCATATATACCGGTGAATCTCTGTAACCGTGGTATAAGAACATGAAATAACTGTGTACAGAATATTCACGTAGCGATGATACCACTATATGAAATAACATTCTCCAGTGGAGTAGCGTATTCGTGTATCAGTAGTACATGAAATAATAGTGTTTAGTATAACCGAGTAACCCTGTAATTGGTGTACATGAATATGCAAATAAATGTAATCTGTGTAAAGTGATTATCAAAATATATAAATAATAATATCTAGTCAAGTAGCATTGGTCATGCCAGAGTAATATCACTGAGATAATCATGTGTCATATGTTCATATTTGTAATAACGATTACAATATATTAATAAGAAAAATATCACAAAATTATTATATATAATTATCTATTTTAATTATCAATTTATTTGTTAATTTGCTATTAAAATTATTAACTTATTAATCTCGATATTTAGATAATTCATCTGTATATTGTACTAAATCAAGAAAAAATAAATTATTATTATGTTATTGATTATGTTTAAATTACAATCATGTATATTCTAATTACCATGATTTATCAATAATTACATTTTTAGTAAACAATATTTATAATATTTTACCGATAATTAAGAGTTATTAAATAAAAAATTTAATTAATTTAATTAAAGATGATAAAATATGATTTATTAAAGAAAAACACTCACATAGGTGGCATATGAATGTAGCTTGTCTTCCTACAGAATCGTCCAATTCGGAGTCCGGATGCTCCAGATATCACTTGTATCCTAAAATCATCAAAAATGAGTTAAATATATAATTAACGATTAAAATATAATAATTATTATTTAACAGGGATTTTTATGAAAAATTACCTTTATTGGATTTAGTAGTGGATTTAGGCTGATATTGGGTCAGGTTTGGATCCAATGCCCAAACCCAATGGCTTAAGTAAATAGATAATTGAGTTAATTGGGTTTGGGTTCGGGTTTAGAATATTGGGTGTAGGATTTTTGGGTTTAGAATCATTAGAGAGAGAAAGAGAAAGAGAAATAAAGAGAGGGGAGCAGCAGGGCAGCGTTTTTGCCCTGGGTATGGTCGTGCGGCGGTGATCTGCCACCGCCGGCAATGGGGAGAGGGACGAGGGAGAGAGTGAGAAGAAGTTTGAGAAGAAAAAAAGAGAAATAAATAAAGGAAGAAGAAGAGAAGAAGAAAATGGGAAGGAGGGAAAGAGGGTGAGGGGTGGCCGCGGGATAGCCGGAGTGCGTCGCCGGCAAGGGAGGGTTTCCAAAGTTGGGCTGGTGATAAAGGTGGCCATGGATGCGGAGCCAGCTATGGTTTGGGAGGTGAGTGAGGAAACAGAGATGGAGAGTGAGAGCGAGAGATCCAAAGAGGCTGAGATAAAGAGAGAGGGAGTTAGAGTGAGTAAGAAATAGAGAGGGAGTTAGAGTGAGTTAGAAATAGAGATGGGGTGAGAAAGCGAGAGAGGGAGTTAGTGGAAGTAAGTTGGCACTGGTCGTTGGCTTGGGGGAGAAGAAAGGAATGATTGGTGGAGAAGAAAAAGTTTAATTAAAAACAATTATTTAATATGATTTTATTTGATAAAATTTGATTAGTTCCGAACAAGTCTCAAAAATTCTGCAAAATAAGAAATATTATGCTAAGGAGTAATGTGAAATCGGATTCAAGAAATCTGGTCTAATTTACAAATTAAAAATCCTAGAATGTTTCACCGATCTGGGCGACACCGGTTTGACAGATTTTTGATAAATTCAGAAAAATCCACAAATATACCCTAACATAGAAAATATGATTTTAAGACACCATGTGAAAACAGATTCCAGAAACTCAACTCGTTTGTGAATTAAAATCGTAGATCCGATTATCGGTATCGGTCGACACCGATTTCGGAGATTTTCCAAAATTATCTAGAAAACATTTCAAAAAATTTTAAAAATCTATAATATTAAAAAATAATATTTGAAACTGAAACTGGCTCAATCTGACTACCAGGATGGTCAAATCAACTTTGTACGCTGTATCGAGTACTGATACTGTGATACGTACATCAAGGAGGAGGGGGTTACAAACAGGCTCTGCACGAGCCTAGAAAGCTTCTTGCAAAGCTACATAAGCTCTGCGCTAGCCTATGGCAGCCGTTCTGGCTTGTTAAAGGGATAAGACCCTCTTAAATGTCTCCCCTTCATGGGAAGATAATGGGGCATAATCGCCCACTTAAAGTGAGCATTAATCCCACTAAAATAGTGGGGTGTTAGCTCACTGATCCCGCCCAAGAGATTGAACCAGTTAAAAGTGACCTGGAACTAGCCTGTCATGAGCTAACTTACTGCGAGGCTAATGTTCCAACTAGAGCTAACCTACTGCGAGGTTAATGTTCCAACCGGAGCTAGCTCACTGGGGGGCTAAAGCTCCAGGCGGAGCTAACCCGTTTCGGGGTTAAGACTCCAAGTGGACTTAGCCTGTTGCGAGGTTAAAGCTCCAGGCGAAGTTAGCCCACTGCGGTGCTAAAGCTCTAATGCTTCT
Source organism: Agave tequilana (assembly GCA_038442645.1). NCBI lineage: Eukaryota > Viridiplantae > Streptophyta > Magnoliopsida > Asparagales > Asparagaceae > Agave > Agave tequilana. The sequence goes on along the minus strand of JAVJIF010009003.1, from coordinate 95,680 downwards.
GAGCGAAGCTAGCCAGTTTGGCTTAAATTAGCCAATTTGGATGAGTATTAGCTGTCTGTTCAATTATCTGTGACCTGTCTTTTAGAAGTGTCAACAAGTTTAGACATTATACAGACTTTTTGGAGAGCTATCTGGGATTTTGTCTTTTGGAAGTGTCAATAGATCCTTACTATCCTTCTTTCTTTGCTCTCTAAGAGCCTTCTTCTCTTCGGCAGTGTTGGCGGCTTCTACCTTTGGTGTGGGTTCCGTGGATCCATCAATGATTATCTCCCACAACTTTTGAAAACCAAATAAGGCTCTCATTTGGATTGCCCAACTCTCATAGTTATCTTTCGATAACTTGGGTACTTGAGGATTGACAAGATTATTGGTGGAGGTCATGATGAGAAAAAAATAGAAAGGATGGATCGAAGGACTCTGATACCAATGTTGTATATTAATCTATGTACTAATATACTTCAATCTAAATTTTGGTGGAGAAGAAAATTCAAGTTTTCTTGCTTTGCAGTGCTTTGCTTTTCTCTTTTGTTTTTCTTCTTTCTTACTTTGCGACACCAACATATGACCCCTTATATATGATTGTATACAAATGAGTTACAAGTGTAATAAATACATATGTTAATAATTTCACAAAACTCTCTTAGTAAATATACTATATGTTTTGCTTAACTTTATTAGTAAAGTGAATGAGCTTTAGGTTTGTTTCTGCATTAACTTCATAACTCCAACAAGAAATCCATTGCTGGCAAATACACCAAAGTCTCACAATATCCTTTGTAGGAACTCGACTTGGTATCTCGGCTATGATATCTTCATCAAGAAAGAGATTGTCTGACATCTACACAGAATCAATTTCAGTTCGCTGATGCTCCATTATGCTGAGCTAAGGCCCCTATTATAGACATCTCCTTGTTTTTTAAGTTAAAATCGTGAGGTAAGAACCCATGGCGTTTCATTAATACGAGTTTAATGAAACATTCTCAAGATAGAAGAGTACAAACTTGGATGGAACATTCATACACAATTTGATACTTCAAAATGAGAAAAAATAAAAAATGAAGTCACCAGAACCCTCTCAGCGAAGTCATGGCTTCTCTCCTCCATCATAGTTGCGACGTTCGCAGCACATATTCATCCATTCCTTGTCTGAATTTCCTGCCAGTGCCGTCGTGACATTTGTAGCTTAAATTTGGTCATCCCTTGACCAGATGCCCCCACCACTGAATTTGTGGCATCTCTTCTCCACTGCAGTTGTGATATATGCAACTCAGAACCGATCATTCATTGGCCGATAACTGTTAACATGGTATCTGCAGCTCCGATCCAGTCATCCCGTGACCGAATCCTCTTATCACCGCAGCAACGTCATAAAATCCGGCCACATCCGGTCAGTCACCCCTACTCAAATCCAGCCATCTCGATTGAACACCTCAGCTAGATCTGACCACAGTCGGCGGCCGATCATCCCCTCTCTGGTCTGGCTACCCCCGCTTAGATTCAGCCATCCCTTGACCAGATTTAGAAGATCTCGAGCAACTCTGACCATCTTTGACTTCGGAACATCCACTTCGAAGTCGGAACCACCCTTTACGCTCCCCCATTCTTACCCGGATCTTAGAGCTATACCAAAAACCCTCTACTCTCGCTAGCTTGCCTGGTTATGAGATAAACAACCCCAAAAAATCAATGAGATCTCTTCGTCGGAGCTTGCTCCCACAACACCGCCTCTGACCTCTGGATCTGCATCCACGAAGGGATGCCACCCGTGTCACCGCCTCAGAACCGATCATTCATTGGCCGATCACTATTAACACGGTATCTGCAGCTCCGATCCAGTCATCCCGTGACCGAATCCTCTTATCACCGCAGCAACATCATAAAATCCGGCCACATTCGGTCAGTCACCCTTACTCAAATCCAGCCATCTCGATCGAACACCTCAGCTAGATCCGACCACCGTCGGCGGCCGATCATCCCCTCTCTTGTCTGGCTACCTCCGCTTAGATTCAGCCATCCCTTTGTTGAAACTTGTTTTGATGAAGACTTTGTGAAGCATTTCATTTGGAACTCTAACACACGACGAATCAAGAGTTCTTCATGATCAAGACTGCCCAAAGAGAGTTGATATGATGTGTTTTGTAATTGTAAAATAGCATGTCAAAAGCCTTGATGCACACACACATATCATAGTCTATTAGTAGACTTGATCACCTATTAGTAGACTTGACCCTTCCTATTAGTAGACTTGACCCTTGCTATTAGCAGACTTGACCCTTCCTATTAGCAGACTAATACATGTTATTAGTCGACTTATAAAAAATACTAGTCGACTAATATATGGTATAGTCGACTTATAAGTTTCCCTAGTCGACTATCTTTTGTCCTGAAAGATCCCAACTCTCTGTTTGTCCATTAGTCGACTTGACAGTCAAACATAGTCGACTAATAGATTTTGTAGTCGACTAATCCCTTGCCCCTAGTCGACTAATATCTGGTCCAGTCGACTTGAAAGTTAGTTGCAGTCGACTTGATTCAATTATCCAGAAAACTGTCAGTCCAACGTATCTTATCCTAGTCGACTTATAGTCAAACCTAGTCGACTAATAGTAGGAAATTTGCCTAGGCTAGTCGACTAACTCAAAAGGCAAGTCGACTATAGGCAGTTTCTGACTGTTGGACAGTTTTTGTTATCTGGTCTTTTGTGCAATGAATTCCAACGTTCCAATTGTTTGAATTGCTCCTATAACTACCCTAACTTACCCTAGTCTTCAGCTATATAAAGGGTAGTTAGTCCAAAGGCCAAATACCAAGAAAAATCTTCAGTTTTCCAAAGCCAAAATTCTGTCAAAATCTGAAAACTGTTTTTCCAACTTCTGTTCTTCACCAAAAGTCATTTCCATTGTGAAGTTCTCTAAAGTTTCTCCTATACTAGACCTTGTTCACGTTCATACACAATACCAAGACTTATAGGAAAGTTGTAATTCTCAAAGCAAGCATTGTACACGGGTGGCTTCTTGGTGTAGAGGCAGTTGTACAAGGTGAAGGTATTCTCTTGGTGGAAGAGAAGGTGTTCTCTTGGTGGAAGAGAAGGTGTACACATTTGGCAAAGGGGATTTGTCAAGTGGTGTGCATGGTTGTGATTTTGGGTGCACAAAATCAAGATTAAAGGAAAATCTCAAGCGGGTGGCTTGGGGACTGGATGTAGGTCACAAGGACCGAACCAGGATAAATCTCTCTTGTTTGCGTTTGTCTATTCTCTGAGATTTATTTTTCTTTTTGCAAGTTTATTTATTTGCTTAACGTTAATCCTTCTTGTTTTAGTTTTGTGTTGACTTGGGTATTTTTAGATCTATAATTGCCAACAGAGATAGTTCCGCATTTGACATCATCTCGGGGACCAACAATTGGTATCAGAGCCCTGAACCTGCATACCTAGTCAACAACAAAGATGGCAACGGAGTTCTCATCATCCCAATTCAAAGAAGGACATTCTACACAACGTCCACCGCTGTTTGACGGATCCAACTACAACTATCGGAAGTGTAGAATGAAGATCTACTTGCAATCGCTCAACTACGACCTTTGGAACATCGTAGAAGCATCGTACACCAAGCCAACAACCAACTACAACGCTTGGACTGATGATCAAAAGAAGAACGCGAACCTTGACGCCAAAGCGATGAATGCCTTGTTTTGTGCCTTAACCAAAGAAGAGTTCAACCGTGTTTCAACAGCCACTTCTGCACATCAAATATGGCATACTCTTCAGGTAACACACGAAGGCACAAATAAAGTTAAGGAATCAAAAATATCGTTCTTGTCCACAGGTTTGAATTATTCAAAATGGAGGAGAATGAAACCATATCCGAAATGGTTACAAGATTCACCGACATTACCAATACATTAGCATCCTTGGAAAGGACTACACCCAAGTTGAAAGAGTTCGTAAGATCCTTCGTGCACTCACACCAGAATGGGAGAAGAAGACAACCGCCATTGAAGAGGCGAATGATCTCTCAACTATGACATTAGAAAACCTAATCGGTAATCTAATGGCATATGAAGTGCAATTGGAAGAAAGAAAGAAGGAGGAACGACAACACCGCTCAAAGAAGAAAGAACTCGCCTTCCATGCATCCTCCGACACGGACGATTCCAATGACAATGAAGAGGAGATGTCAATGCTTTCAAAGAAATTCAGGCGATTTTTAAAGCAAGGTAAATTCAAATGCTTTAATTGTAATAAACCAGGTCATATGAAGATGGATTGCCCTTTGCTCAAAAAGAAAGATAAATACAAGAGCAAAAAGTTCAGAAAGAAGAAAAATTATGAAGCATCATCAGAATACAGTGATTCCTCTTCCTCTGATGAAGAAGAAACCACTGAACGTGTCAACCTATGTTACATGGCACTGGAAGATGATGAGGTATCGTTTACTGAACTTTCTGATGCATTTCATGAATTGTTTATTGATCTGAAAAATGAAAAATTGAAAATTAAAGTTTTATCAAAAGAAAATGAAAAACTTTTAAAGGAAAATTCATGTTATGCTTTACAAGTATCTTCTATAAATTCTCAACAAGATGAGTTTGAAAAAGTCATATCATCTTTGAAAAATGAAAATGAGAAGTTTATAAAAGAGAACATTTTTTGAAAAAGGAAACTGAATCTTTGAATAAAAGGATTTCTATTTTAGATAAAGATATTTCAGTTTTCAAAAAGAAATATGAAGATCTTTTGCAAAATGTGACTAAGTTTAATAAAGGAAAAGAAAAATTGAATGATTTCTTATCTTTTCAGAAGTTGTCACATGATAATCATTATGGTATTGGATATAATGAAAAGTCTTCATATGTTAGTAATCCATATGTGAAAAAAAAGTCTAATCATGTTTCAAAAAGAATTAAGACAAAGTTTATATGGATTCCTAAGAATTTAAGTTTTCATGATAAAAATGCATATATTGCATCATACATTCATGATATATGTGATTCATGCAACTATGTGTATATTAACAGGTGGAAACCAAATTCTAAATGGATTTGGACTCCTAAAGGTTAATATGTTCTTTTTATGTTTGGTACCATCTAACGTTTATCTTGCAGGTACCATATAAAAATTGATAAGAACATATATATATATATATATATATATATATATATATATATATATATATATATATATATATATATATTTAATGATATATTTGTTGCAGGGGGAGAACAAAGTATTTCTATATTTGTTATAACCCAATTTCTGCAGGGGGAGGAAAATATAACATATTTTCTGCAGGGGGAGCACTTGTGCACACAAAGCGTCATCATCTAAAAGGGGAAGAATGTTGAAACTTGTTTTGATGAAGACTTTGTGAAGCATTTCATTTGGAGCTCTAGCACACGACGAATCAAGAGTTCTTCATGATCAAGACTGCCCAAAGAGAGTTGATATGATGTGTTTTGTAATTGTAAAATAGCATGTCAAAAGCCTTGATGCACACACATATATCATAGCCTATTAGTAGACTTGATCACCTATTAGTAGACTTGACCCTTCCTATTAGTAGACTTGACCCTTGCTATTAGCAGACTTGACCCTTCCTATTAGCAGACTAATACATGTTATTAGTCGACTTATAAAAAATACTAGTCGACTAATATATGGTATAGTCGACTTATAAGTTTCCCTAGTCGACTATCTTTTGTCCTGAAAGATCCCAACTCTCTGTTTGTCCATTAGTCGACTTGACAGTCAAACATAGTCGACTAATAGACTTTGTAGTCGACTAATCCCTTGCCCCTAGTCGACTAATATCTGTTCCAGTCGACTTGAAAGTTAGTTGCAGTCGACTTGATTCAGTTATCCAGAAAACTGTCAGTCCAACGTATCTTATCCTAGTCGACTTATAGTCAAACCTAGTCGACTAATAGTAGGAAATTTGCCTAGGCTAGTCGACTAACTCAAAAGGCAAGTCGACTATAGGCAGTTTCTGACTGTTGGATAGTTTTCGTTATCTGGTCTTTTGTGCAACGAATTCCAACGTTCCAATTGTTTGAATTGCTCCTATAACTACCCTAACTTACCCTAGTCTTCAGCTATATAAATGGTAGTTAGTCCAAAGGCCAAATACCAAGAAAAATCTTCAGTTTTCCAAAGCCAAAATTCTGTCAAAATCTGAAAACTGTTTTTCCAACTTTTGTTCTTCACCAAAAGTCATTTCCATTGTGAAGTTCTCTGAAGTTTCTCCTATACTAGACCTTGTCCACGTTCATACACAATACCAAGGCTTATAGGAAAGTTGTAATTCTCAAAGCAAGCATTGTACACGGGTGGCTTCTTGGTGTAGAGGCAGTTGTACAAGGTGAAGGTATTCTCTTGGTGGAAGAGAAGGTGTTCTCTTGGTGGAAGAGAAGGTGTACACATTTGGCAAAGGGGATTTGTCAAGTGGTGTGCATGGTTGTGATTTTGGGTGTACAAAATCAAGATTAAAGGAAAATCTCAAGCGGGTGGCTTGGGGACTGGATGTAGGTCACAATGACCGAATCAGGATAAATCTCTCTTGTTTGCGTTTGTCTATTCTCTGAGATTTATTTTCCTTTTTGCAAGTTTATTTATTTGCTTAACGTTAATCCTTCTTGTTTTAGTTTTGTGTTGACTTGGGTATTTTTAGATCTATAATTGCCAGCAGAGATAGTTCCGCATTTGACATCATCTCGGGGACCAACACCCTTGACCAGATTTAGAAGATCTCGAGCAACTCTGACCATCTTTGACTTCGGAACATCCACTTCGAAGTCGGAACCACCCTTTACTCTCCCTAGTTCTTACCCGGATCTTAGAGCTATGCCAAAAACCCTCTTCTCTCGCTAAGCTTGCCTGGATATGAGAGATAAACAACCCCAAAAGATCAACGAGATCTCTTCGTCGGAGCTTGCTCCCAACAACACCGCCTCTGACCTCTGGATCTGCATCCACGAAGGGATGTCACCCGTGTCACCGCCTCCCCTCCACCATGGGGTTTAGACATCTCTTTGTTTATATGTGGCTTACTTTTTGGACCAGCTTGGCTTCTTCTTCTTGCTCTTTCCCTCCTTATAGATATCTATTTGTTTCCTTTGATTTGGAAATTTCCAGCATTGTTATCTCAATCAAATGTGTACTAGAGCCCAATGCCATGACCTTGGATTCATTTACTTTTTGTTTATCGTCTAAAGAACAGCCACAAGTACCACACGTGAAGCAACCGTGGGAGCTTTCTACAAGGTGGAGGGCCCATATCCACGGTCGGTCAGAACTGAGAGATCCGGCTCTGATATCATGTTAGAATTCAATTCTCCCCAAAAGGTACCTTGTTAGAGAGTGACCACAACTTTAATAAAAAACACTCAATCTCCCTTCACACAGCCGATATGGGACTATCCCCTAACGGAGCATCCAAACACAGTGCAATTCAGTTTTTCTCAAGGGGAATTAAATAACTTGACCACACAATTTCTGATTCTAACAGGTAAGAAAGCTCAGACTATAGCACTATATTAAGAAATATGAAGCCAATATATCTTTTCATCTAGAGTACTTCAATGCTGCCTTTGATTGTTTTGAGAAACTCAGATTAGTCAAACATTTGCAACAAAACAATGACATTGTTTCTCTCCGACTCCTCTAAAAACAACGATCACTCATGGTTGGTGTTCTTGGACCTTCTTCTTGGAGATTCGTTGACCGGAGATAATCACCAAAAATGAGGTCAGTGTCTTAACTTCAATTGCATTGTATGCTTCAACAGTGAATAGTTGGCAGATCATAATCTTTCTTCGTCGCCCTTGTGTGCTCTGCACTATATTAACTCCTTTTCCAGTCAAATTCTCTGTCTCGTCATGGTTGGCTAGCATTCAAGACTTTTAAGGCCAACTTGAATCATACCCACTGCGGCTGGCAATAGCTGGATCGGACTGGACAATGGCTAGAAACAGAGGATCTCACTTTGCGCCAGCGTGTGCATTTTACCTTGGGAGATTTTTTTTGTTTCAGATGTATCATCTGGACTGCTTTCCTTCAAAACTTTTTAATGAAGCACGGAACCTTATGCGTTCATCACCTTTTCTTTAAAAAAAAAAAAAACAAAAACTTTACAGGCGAACTTGACTCAAACCCACAGCGGCCCGCGATAGCTGGATCAGAGTGGAAAATGGCTAGAACCAGAGGGTCTCAACTCCAGTTGCATTACTGCTGGAATTCTGGCCTGCAGAGCCTCTTCCATCTCTGATTCTGATCTCTTGTAGATGTAAACGTGCATCAAACACTTTCACCACCTTACAGTTCTTCTTCCCTCCTTGTTTATCCTCCCCTGTATCTAATAATAGCTGTTTGATTGCCTTTTAGTATTCTTTCTCTACTCTTTCTTCTATTATTGAATGAATTCAACTTCCCTTCCTCACAAAAAAAGAAAAAAAAGACATGGTTTGGTTTTCATTGCTGATAAAATACAAGGATTAGTGGCAGTGATTTGATGAGGAAATGAGTCAATTCACAGAGGAACTTCACAAGGGAGTCTATGGCTATGATTAAGGCCTCTTTTAGGATTTTACTGTTTGGGAAACGAAGAATTTCAAGTGAACTTTGAGCTGAATTGAGGTGAGATCCGTTGCTAGAATCACACGAATAATGGTTGGAGTGTATTCTCCTTCAATTAGAGATAAACGTGGTGCATTTAGATGTTCAATTCTATTTCCGAATAAATGACATATTTAAGTCGGAAGTTAGCCTAATTCAATAGCTAAAGGGAACTAAAAGAAACTAGAATACTTTAGTCCCTCATTGGATATGGTGTGGAAAATTGAAAGGTTTAAATATAAAAAGTTAGGAGATAAGGGTGTGTCCTTTGGCTACTTGGATTTTTCGCACACATTTTGGGGGAAACCATGCTCATGCGTGCGTTGCCGCGCCGCCCGTCTTGTGTTGGAGATCAGGTCCTTTTTTGACCGGGCCACACCCGATTCTTTTTAAATTGGGTGCGGGTGCGACGAACCATTGGGTGCGGGCACATACTAGTGCCCAACCCGGACACGGTTGGAATGGTTTGTAGAACCGTTACAAGTAGTTCAGACCAGGCGCGGTTGAAACAGTTCGTAGAACCGTTTCTAGCAGTCTAGACAGGAACCATTACACTATTACAGAACAGTTGTGACGGTTTTGTATGAACCGTCCCAACTTCTCCCTCCAACGGATTCTATAACGCTCCTCTCAATCATTTCCAACACGGAAACAGAAGATTAGAAACACAAAAAAAAAATCTGAAGTAGAAAAAGAAGAGTTCAGAATTTGTGTCAAAATCTATATCTTCTTAAGAAAAAAATTCTTCTCTCTCCCTCTCTCTCTTACCGTGAATTTTCCTCTATTTTAAGGTAATATTCTTCCTGAAATTTGTCTTGGTCCAAGCTTTGAAATTCCAATTAGTGAAGGTATTAACTAAGGTTCGACTATACGTTGATTTGGTAGTGCTATCCAAATACGGTGAATGAGTGTTGTATCTTTGGAGACCAATGTCCAGTAACCCGTTAGCACCATAGCGGGGGAGTATGAAAATCACTTAGAGGGGAGGTGAATAGGTTATGGCTATACTAAATGGTAAATAATACGGAATTAAAACAAATTAGCAATAAGCAATAACAATTAGATAGATCTTGCAAAAGAATAAGCAATATAAGTGCAAGTAAAGAGAGAGAGTAGGCAATCACAAACACAAGGATATGTTTTGAGATTCGAGCCACTGCTCTACGTCCCCGCCTTCAATGCGATGAAGGATTTCTACTATGATCGATCCTATCGGATCGTCAATCGGTTACAATTTCTCACTAGAACTATTCGGACACACTTGTCCTCTCTCACGGTGCCGCAACACCAATTTGGAGCTCACTAGCTCGCTCGAGGTCGCAACCTCTACAACTTTTCAATCGAAGAAAACGGTGATCAACACTTGACCACAAAGATAGCTCACAAGCACAACCCTACAACCAAGATGAGGAAGTGAAACACTTGAGATTGTGTAGTGCAAATAGCAAGTGGAGAAGTAGAGGAAAGGCTAAAGCTAAAACACCAAATTTTGGAAATAGTTGGCTCAAGAGAAAATCTTTTGCAAAGAGGCTAAACTATGAAAAACTTTGATGCAAGGCTTAGAAATCTTATATTGAAGTTGTTTCATAGTCCCACTATTTATAGGGGATGAAAATCAGGCTAGAAAATACAATAGATCCGTTGGACAAGACCCAACAAAAGACAAAAGTGAATCTAGCTGTTTGGAGCCAAGTCAGCAGAAATTTCTGTTGCCCGTCGACTGGTCGACCAACTACCAACGGTCGGATTTCCGACCATTGGGAAAAGCGGTCGATCGAACGGTCGACCGCCGTTCCCAAACAGAGAGTGAAACTCTCTGTCGGTCGACCGGGCCGGTCGACCGGAACAAATGGAGCACTGCTCTTGCTTCCGGTCGACTGGGCCGGTCGACTGAAGTGCACGATTGCACTTGGTGCATGTCGTTCGACCGCCCGGTCGACTGACAGAGAGTTTAGCTCTGCCAGCGGTCGACCGCACGGTCTACCGGATAAGGGCAAAAACAGATTTTTGGATATCTTTTTGAAGTCAATATTTTTCCAATAAATTTTCTTTTGATAAGTAAATACAAAATAGAGTTCTAGGACTTTGAGGAAGTAGAGTGTGATCATAGATCAACACCAATTAGATTAGAACTGTATTTTGATAAAAATTTATTTCTAAAACAAAAACTAGTTTTTCCAAAACTTGTTTTTCTGAAACATGATTTTTTGAAACTTTGTTTTTCTGAAACTCGGTAAGAAACCAGGTAATAAATTTTTTTTTGAAAGACACAAAGGAATATGAAATGAGTGTGTGGGTGACAATCCCAAAAGCTATCAAGTTCTTTCATCTTTGTTTTAACAAATGACTATAAATCCTAACTAAAATGGAAAAGGTAAAAATATAAATCTTGAAATAGTCTTCTCGATATTGCTTGATCCTTGAGCTCTTCTAGTGTGTTAGGCTCTGTGATCTAAATCTTCTGGACTTCCAAATGTGTGAGTCTTGCGATGGAGCCGAAATGCAACATATATTTTTACCTGAAACTTAATTAAACAATTTTTTTTAATACCTAACTACATATTGTTTGTTATCATCAAAACTAGGGCTAATAGCCTTTGGGCCAATAATCTCCCCCTTTTAATGGTGACAAAACATATAGAGTTATTACAAATATTTTCGGAAGATACTTCAAGTGAAGCTCCCCCTTAACACATGCATATATAAAAATAAGACATAAAAGAGCTAAATGCAATAATAAGAGCATATATATAAGATATGACAATTAGACTCATATGCCAACCATCTATGCATAACAAAGATACTGAGTTATAAAAGAGTATGCACAAATGGTTACCTCCATCCACCTAAAAATACCTTCAGCCTCCAAAATAAGTGGTAGATGGTTGGATCAGCAAGAAACAATAAACAATACACAAACAACCACATGTACCACAAAGAGACAATAAGGATAACTACCATATCAGAAATAAATATGTCCATACAGCATAGGAGGTTCATGCCAACCTTAAAAAACAAATACAAACAAACACACAAAGCATATATCCGTCCATAAAACAAAATACATAACCAACTCCAAATACAGAAAATAAATACCCCAAACATAAAAACTAACTCCATCAAATAACTCCATCACAATATCTCTCCCTCTTTTTGTCATCAACAAAAGGGGTCAACGCTCCGGGAAATCAGGGTCTTCTGGGGAAGCTGGAGCCTCAGGAACAACAGGAGGAGCCCATGTGTCGAAAGGAGGACCCGTGGGAGAAAGTAGCTGTGAGCGACCACTCAGAAGAGGAACCGGCCAAGTGTGCCTATTGTAGATGTCATAGACATAGGTCTGCATATAGTGAATAGAATCACAAATATGATAGAGATCATTGTCCACTCGCTGCTCTAGCCGCTGGAAGTGAGCGGTCATCTGAGAGGACATCTGCAGGCTATGTGATTGGTAGTCAAAAGTGCATTTTTATCATCATATTTACCATCACATTTTCATATTTATTCATTTAATTCTGCACATTTATTAATAATTTGTAATTTATTGTGTGCAGGCCTCAAATTATTATATTAACAATAAATAAAGCCTAAAGAGCCCAAAAGCCCAGATCCAAGCCCATGTTTGAAGCCCAGGTGAAAAAGCGCAAATACAAAGAGTCAAAATGCAAATACAAGGGCTAAAAGTTGCAAAAATCAGAGATTAGGGAAGGATAGACTTCTATCCAACCCTAAACACCTGCAGGATGAGGATAAAAGGCCAAGATAAAGAGGAATTTCGTGGAGAGAAGATTTGAAGAAATCTGGATTAAGGGTAACTTGATTACCAAGTTATCTCGAAAAATCCAGATTAAAAGGCCAGGATCACACTTCTATAAGCAGGAGCCCAGAGGAACGGACCAGGAGAAGCCACGCGCCAAAGCGCGTGGCCAGAAGCCACTAAAGCGCCGCGGATCCGCGGCAAAAGCCGCGGAAACGCGGCACTTTGATCTCATCCAGATCCCAGATTTCGTGGGCAGGTTTATCTAGGACTCCTCGGCCTTCTGAACCTATAAATATCCCCTGCAGTACAACGTACAGAGCGTCCAGCGTCCAGCAAAGGGCCAAAGTTCAGATTTTTAGGGTTTCTTCTAGGTTTTCTTTTCTTTTTGTAATTTTTATGTAAGTGAGGGAGATGGCTTTGTTGAGGGTGACACCGACAGATGATTCTCTTCTCTTCCATTGTAATCAATAAAAAGGTAATTTTTATTTTGTTCTTATGTCGTTACTTTTCTTTGTTTTCTCTTTCTTTTCTACTGTGTTTCCTTTTGTTGATCTTTGACGAGCATTTTCATATTTATTCATTTAATTCTGCACATTTATTAATAATTTGTAATTTATTGTGTGCAGGCCTCGAATTATTATATTAACAATAAATAAAGCCTAAAGAGCCCAAAAGCCCAGATCCAAGCCCATGTTTGAAGCCCAGGTGAAAAAGCGCAAATACAAAGAGTCAAAATGCAAATACAAGGGCTAAAAGTTGCAAAATCAGAGATTAGGGAAGGAAAGACTTCTATCCAACCCTAAACACCTGCAGGATGAGGATAAAAGGCCAAGATAAAGAGGAATTTCGTGGAGAGAAGATTTGAAGAAATCTGGATTAAGGGTAACTTGATTATCAAGTTATCTCGAAAAATCCAGATTAAAAGGCCAGGATCACACTTCTATAAGCAGGAGCCCAGAGGAACGGACCAGGAGAAGCCACGCGCCAAAGCGCGTGGCCAGAAGCCACTAAAGCGCCGCGGATCCGCGGCAAAAGCCGCGGAAACGCGGCACTTTGATCTCATCCAGATCCCAGATTTCGTGGGCAGGTTTATCTAGGACTCCTCGGCCTTCTGCACCTATAAATATCCCCTGCAGTACAACGTACAGAGCGTCCAGCGTCCAGCAAAGGGCCAAAGTTCAGATTTTTAGGGTTTCTTCTAGGTTTTCTTTTCTTTTTGTAATTTTTATGTAAGTGAGGGAGATGGCTTTGTTGAGGGTGACACCGACAGATGATTCTCTTCTCTTCCATTGTAATCAATAAAAAGGTAATTTTTATTTTGTTCTTATGTCGTTACTTTTCTTTGTTTTCTCTTTCTTTTCTACTGTGTTTCCTTTTGTTGATCTTTGACGAGCACGCGAGCGTTTACCGAACCACAAGTATACCGAAGATTAGTAGGTTCCAACGATATTCCATGGCGATGTTCTCCTCCTCGAGGCGTATCAACTCATGCTTGCCCAAGGCTTGATGACCTAATGCGACAACGGACTGAGTTCGATCCCAAGGTTTATACGTTCAATGCCTCCGAAATAAGGTAGAAAGTGTTAGGTTTCGCATATTTTCTCCAACCAAGGTTAGTTTTCTATTCTTTTCTTTTCTTTTCTTTTTTGTAGATCAAATCCACACCTCTCCAATATTCTTTCCCACCACTCATTGTAAATACCACTTTTCTTTGTAAATACCATCGTGACTAACAAATTAACTAAAAAAAGATAAATTTTTAGAGAAACTTGCTTAACGCTTCTATCGCAGTCCCTCCTTGAGGATCACGACCCGCATAGCCCTGCTACCGCGGATTAGAACTGATTCCTCGCACGATCTATTCTTAATCTAATATTCTAATTTTTGTGTGCAGGAAAATTCAGTCAACAAATTGGCGCCGTTGCCGGGGAGGGACGGTAAGTTATCTCTAAAACAAAAAATTTAATTTTTAACTAATTCTTTATTCTTTTCTGTTTGCAGGTTTGGAGAACAGGAAACAGAAAACAGCAGCTGCAGTGGACATATAGCTGCCCTGTGCCTCTGCCCTCGAAGGCAGAGCACAGGAGCCCACTGTTTTGCCGCGGATCCGCGGCCAGAGCCGCGGAAACGCGGCAACAGTAAGGACTAATGATTCAAATTGTTTGCAGATTGCTGCAATTTGAGATTACTGCTTACTGCTCTATTCTGTTTTGTTCTGTGATATACCTGTAAATTGCTAATAATTCAACAGTAAATTATTGGTTGTTAAAAATAAAATTTGATTAGACGTTTGCATATTAGGCACGTGTCTTTTCAATTATTTTTATTTACTGTTGAAGAGTGCTGGAGACGCAAGGTACGTACGCATTGCATGTAGAATAGGATTCATCTCTTGGTTGATTTTCTGCTTTGAGTGATTCTTATCTATTTATCTTGTACACTTGCACTAATTCATCTTAAGGGCATAACCCATTAACAAGATAAGGTGGGGATTTCATCACCCTTCCTTAGCCCAAAAATCATATCCCAAGCACTCACTAACCCAAGCCTAACATAAAAATTAGTAGACGTTGGCCCTAGGGACATCTCGGACTCAATAGGAGATTATCCTAAGGGGGAACAGTGCTGGAAGTTGACTCTTGTCAAATCAGTGTCTAGGAAAGGGATTGAGGGCCGAAAGCCCGAAGATTGGTGGTTATTTAATTAATGAACGTCTTTGACGGAAAACCTCCCACCACTCTTGCCCTGACCTGGCTGATTAACTTGTGGTCAAAGTCTGCACCCAACCTCCCGTGGACAGTCTAACCAGTTAGGAGTCGTCTAGGTCTAAGTCTACCCTAACTTAGGTTAGAATTTTTTTCTTTTTTTTGTTTGCTAATTTGTTTGTTTTGTTTGTGTTGGTGTGATATGGCATATAATAATAATTTTTCAAATTTTAATCCATATTACACACCAAACTCTTTTTCGGATATTACCAACCCGGCATATCATAACTTTGACCAATCTAGTGTGCCGGAATGGTCTTATCCGAATGAATATAACCCTCACCCCCATCTTATGACTATAATTTCCATAATAATTTCAACTCGTCACAGAGTTCATGGGGTTTCGAGTCCCCCGAGTCTAATTCTCAACCAAATTGTCCTCCATATCCATCTAGTCCACATTCTTCCCAAGATTCATACTCAGATCCACCCATTCAGAATAGAAATCCATCTATCTTGGAAATGATGAGTATAAATAAGTCCAAGCAAAAATCACCATCAATCTTAGACATGATGATACGTGAGTCCACCAACTCACAACTTTATCACGATTACCCATCCTATTTTCAAGTCCAATCAGAACATGATCCACCTATCGACTATGAAGGGATGCTAGCTGCCATGACTGAGGCTAAATTAGCCCGTGATCATGACATAGATTTGATGGTTCAATGCTTACGTTCTCACCGTCCGGCTGATTCTGATATCGCTGACCACTCGCTTAGAGCCGACGAACCAAGTTGCTTTGGACAACAAGATTCTAATTCAGTACCATCATGTGAACTTGCCGAAACTCCAATTTTTGATAACTTGGCAAGTTTTTCCTTTCCTGAATTAGAACTTGAGCTTGAATATGATCATGATCTTCCACTTGATGATTCAATTTTATTTCCTGATCCAATAATGACTCCAGTGTCTCCACCTGATTTCACTTTTCCCGAGTCAACATTGGATCCTATTCCAATTCATTATGAAATTGAATCACCCATTTTAGATGATCATATTGAACTTGACCTAGATTCTCACAATCTCTTTACTTCTGAAATTGATTGTACAATTCTGACGGACGATGTTGACCTTAGTTTTGAAGAATTGTATGGCGATGAGCTAGAATTCCTTAATATTGGAAGTAAAGAGATATCATCCATACTAGGTCACATTCCATTGTGGGAAGAAGATTGTGGACTTGATCTTCAATTTATTGATTTGGACCCACTTCATGAACTTAGCCTGACTCCTGAGCCCTTACTTGATTTGGGCTTCTTCCCTGAGTCGGTATTCGTTCCCGCACCTATAATGTCCAAGTCAATAATTCCATCTTTTCATATTCCATTTTGGGACAAGGAGGTTGAGACAATTAACTCTGAAATTTATTATGAAATTTGAAAATTTGATGGGGTGGAAATACTAAAAAATAATTATGCATATATTTTAGTGGGTTATGTAAGGAAAGTTTCTGGTGGGTTCCACCAAATTATCTGTTATCTTGATTGGGTAGCAACGCTTGGCCCAATTAGACCACCTCCGGAACCACCACCCTAAGGTAACTTCCGCCTTCCCTTGTTCTGTTTCATGCATATATGCATTCATTCATACATTGAGGACAATGCATGAGATAAGTGTGGGGGTGGGCTTTACTAACATACTAACATAGTTAGAAATTAACAAAAAAAAAAAAAAATCTAAAAAAAATTTTAAAAAAAAAATGTTATAAAAAGGAAATATTTTGACTTATTTTTTTTTGAAAGAAATCTAAGTTAGTTTTAAGGATTAGGAAAATCATGATTAGGATTTCAAAAAACTTGGTCAAAATAAATAAATTGTTTAATTTTTAGGTATAGGAGAAGAAATTGAATAATTAATTAGTCTTGATTTTTACCTTAATGAAGTATGCATACCAAATGCATATCTAGGATTCTAAGACAAAGACCTTGTGCCTCATAAAAAAAAAAAAAAAAATCACCAATTAAGCTGGATACATGTGCCTCAAGAAGCATAAGTATTCACGCCTAAAGGTGAGTTCTAAATAAAAATAAAGTCCTTAGTTTTGTGGCCTAGTTCATTCGAATTTGAGTCCGCGGGGTGTTTTCTCACCTGGTGCCCTAAAGCCGATCGGTTTGGGAGTCATCGACTTTAAGTTCGTTACATGGGTGGATTAGAAAGCCTAAGAAGACTAAGAAATATAATATATGTATTAACACATCTAATAATCAATTAGTTAGGTATGAGGGCCTCAAGAAGCCTTGATACTTATACGAAAGAAAATGAGATGAGTTATACATGCCAAAAAAAAAAAAATTATGTTAACACATCTAATAGTCAATTAGTTAGGTATGAGGGCCTCAAGAAGCCTTGATACTTACACGAAAGAAAATTAGATGATGTTATAAAAATAATAAAGAGGCATGAGAGTCCAAGTTAAGGAATTGCTAGTAAAAATTCATAAGGATGCATATGATTTTTGGTAACGAAAAAGACTATATTAGAAATTCAATTTTAATTCTTACCTAAAATGGAAAACAATTAACTTTATTAAGACTAAGTTTAAAGAATGAATAAAAATGAGGATCCTAAAACTTATAGACTACTTAGTCTCTTCAATAATAATTCAAATATTTTCCTTTTTATGGATTTTGTGGGTGCAATCCGCTGAAAACCCTCACGAGACAACACTCGTCCTCTAGGGTAACCTAGAGGTTTAACGGCTTGTTGCACGTGCTAAGTGCAATCGTGATTCCTACGAAAGTGAGTTAGGTTAGATTAACTTTTCATTTCTTTTTCTTTTTCTTTGTTTTTACTCGAGGACGAGCAAAAAGATAAGTGTGGCATATTTACCATCACATTTTCATATTTATTCATTTAATTCTGCACATTTATTAATAATTTATAATTTATTGTGTGCAGGCCTCGAATTATTATATTAACAATAAATAAAGCCTAAAGAGCCCAAAAGCCCAGATCCAAGCCCATGTTTGAAGCCCAGGTGAAAAAGCGCAAATACAAAGAGTCAAAATGCAAATACAAGGGCTAAAAGTTGCAAAAATCAGAGATTAGGGAAGGATAGACTTCTATCCAACCCTAAACACCTGCAGGATGAGGATAAAAGGCCAAGATAAAGAGGAATTTCGTGGAGAGAAGATTTGAAGAAATCTGGATTAAGGGTAACTTGATTACCAAGTTATCTCGAAAAATCCAGATTAAAAGGCCAGGATCACACTTCTATAAGCAGGAGCCCAGAGGAACGGACCAGGAGAAGCCACGCGCCAAAGCGCGTGGTCAGAAGCCACTAAAGCGCCGCGGATCCGCGGCAAAAGCCGCGGAAACGCGGCACTTTGATCTCATCCAGATCCCAGATTTCGTGGGCAGGTTTATCTAGGACTCCTCGGCCTTCTGCACCTATAAATATCCCCTGCAGTACAACGTACAGAGCGTCCAGCGTCCAGCAAAGGGCCAAAGTTCAGATTTTTAGGGTTTCTTCTAGTTTTCTTTTCTTTTTGTAATTTTTATGTAAGTGAGGGAGATGGCTTTGTTGAGGGTGACACCGACAGATGATTCTCTTCTCTTCCATTGTAATCAATAAAAAGGTAATTTTTATTTTGTTCTTATGTTGTTACTTTTCTTTGTTTTCTCTTTCTTTTCTACTGTGTTTCCTTTTGTTGATCTTTGACGAGCACGCGAGCGTTTACCGAACCACAAGTATACCGAAGATTAGTAGGTTCCAACGATATTCCATGGCGATGTTCTCCTCCTCGAGGCGTATCAACTCATGCTTGCCCAAGGCTTGATGACCTAATGCGACAACGGACTGAGTTCGATCCCAAGGTTTATACGTTCAATGCCTCCGAAATAAGGTAGAAAGTGTTAGGTTTCGCATATTTTCTCCAACCAAGGTTAGTTTTCTATTCTTTTCTTTTCTTTTCTTTTTTGTAGATCAAATCCACACCTCTCCAATATTCTTTCCCACCACTCATTGTAAATACCACTTTTCTTTGTAAATACCATCGTGACTAACAAATTAACTAAAAAAAGATAAATTTTTAGAGAAACTTGCTTAACGCTTCTATCGCAGTCCCTCCTTGAGGATCACGACCCGCATAGCTCTGCTACCGCGGATTAGAACTGATTCCTCGCACGATCTATTCTTAATCTAATATTCTAATTTTTGTGTGCAGGAAAATTCAGTCAACACTATGCTCCCAAAGCTGAGTGGAAAGAGCTTGATAGGGATCAAAAGGAGCAGAAGAAGACCTTGGAGCAACAGTAGGTATGATAGGCTGCGGCTGAGGAGCAGGAGCACGCTTCCTAACACGCATCCTCTTGAGGATAGTGTTGTTGATGTCAACTGATGGTTCGATGGACCGTTCAGTGGAAAGATCAAATCGGAGTTGCTTCACGAGACGGGTAATATCCATCCCAAAGGGCAAGTGCCGGTTTTGGACCAGAAGATGATTGGACGTCATGTAATCGATGATGAGTTTAGGAATATTTATTCTAATGCCTTTTAGAAGGCAATAGATCAGAAGAGGAGCAGAACCCCTAGCGTGACTATACTCTCCTGATTTCGGCAGGAGGTTATAGAAAACGATTTTAGCTAATACTTGGGCGGTGAGAGTGTAATACTTCACCTCCTGATTCCTAGCTAAAGCGGGGTTATCATTATCGTGAAGCAAAATGGTTGCGGTGTGGGCAGACTCACCGTCAGAATAAGTAAATTCATGTAGATCCACATTATAAATAACTACCCCCTCATAGGAGAGGCGTAGGAGATGTGCAAATTTTTCAAAGAAAATATTAAATGGCAAATAATGTAGGAGACGTGCTTTGATACCAATTGAAAATCACCTAGAGGGGGGGTGAATAGGTGATGGCTATACTAAATGGCAAATAATGCGGAATTAAAATAAATTAGCAATAAGCAATAACAATTAGATAGATCTTGCAAAAAGCAATATAAGTGCAAGTAAAGAGGGAGTAGAGTTTAGAGAGAGTAGGCAATCGCAAACACAAGGATATGTTTCGAGGTTCGAGCCATTACTCTACGTCTCCGCCTTCAACACGATGAAGGATTTCCACTATGATCGATTCTACCGGATCGTCAATCGGTTACAAGTTCTCACTAGAACTCTTCGGACACACTTGTCCTCTCTCACGGTACCGCAACACCAACTTGGAGCTCACTAGCTCGCTCGAGGCCGCAACCTCTACAACTTCTCAATCGAAGAAAAAGGTGATAAACACTTGACCACAAAGATAGCTCACAAGCACAACCTTACAACCAAGATGAGGAAGTCAAACACTTGGGATTGTGTAGTGCAAATAGCAAGTGGAGAAGTAGAGGAAAGGCTCAAGCTAAAATACCAAATTTTGAAAATAGTTGGCTCAAGAGAAAATCTTTTGCAAAAAGGCTAAACTATGAAAAACTTTGATGCAAGGCTTAGAAATCATATATTGAAGTTGTTTCATAGTCCCACTATTTATAGGGAATGAAAACCAGGCTAAAAAATGCAACAGATCCGTTGGGAGAAGACCCAACAAAAGACAAAACTAAATCTAGCCGTTGGGAGCCAAGTCAGCAGAAATTTCTGCTGCCGGTCGACCGCCAATGGTTGAATTTCTGACTATTAGGAAAACAGATCGACCGGACGGTCGACCGTGGTTCCTAAACAGAGAGTGAAACTCTCTATCGGTCAACCGGGCCGGTCGATCGGAACAAACAGAGAGCACTGCTCTTGCTTCCGGTCGACCGGGCCGGTCGATCGAAGTGTACGCTTGCACTTGGTGCATGTCGGTCGACCGGCCGGGCGACCGATAGAGCAGTTTAGCTCTACCAGCGGTCGACCGCATGGTCGACCGGATAAGGGCAAAAACAGATTTTTGGATATCTTTTTGAAGTCAATATTTTTTCAACAAATTTTCTTTTAATAAGTAAATACAAAATAGAGTTTTAGGGCTTTGAGGAAGTAGAGTGTGACCATAGATCAACACCAATTAGATTAGAACTGTATTTTGATAAAAATTCTTTTCTAAAACAAAACTAGTTTTTACAAAACTTGTCTTTCTGAAACCTGATTTTCCGAAACTTTGTTTTTTTGAAACTCGGTAAAAAATCAGGTAATAAATTTTTGTTTGAAAAACACCAAGGAATATGAAATGAGTGTGTGTGTGACAATCCCAAAAGCTATCAACTTCTTTCATCTTGGTTTTAACAAATGACTATAAATCCTAACTAAAATGGAAAAGATAAAAATACAAATATTGAAATAGTCTTCTCGATATTGCTTGATCCTTGAGCTCTTCTAGTGTGCTAGGCTCTGGGATCTAAATCTTCTGGGCTTCCAAATGTGTGAGTCTTGTGATGGAGCCGAAATGTAACATATGTTTTTACCTGAAACTTAATTAAACAATTTTGTTAATACCTAACTACATATGGTTTGTTATCATCAAAACTAGGGCTAATGGCCTTTGGGCCAACAGAGTAATTGTCTTAAGGATATTCACTATATGCATACCTTACTCCATATACTGTATAATTGAACTAACGATCTTTTTACCGGGGTCATGCTAGAATATTTACTTTATAAATATTTTTGTGGATATATTTAATTATCTATTGAGACTGACTAAATTCAGTCTAATTGGTGTTTAAATAAAGAAGAAAATTGAAAGGTGGTTTTGTAATTAAGGAACGTTCTATTGAACGAAAAATCTCCCACCTGATATTTACAGACCTGGCTAATTAGACCGGTGATCTTGATTAGTTGTCAGAACTAACATTCTTAAGACAATTAATTTTGAAGTTACTAACTTCTACTCTACCAGAATGTAGAAGATGTATGAAACTAATCACGAGGATAGTTCTAGAAAAGCTCTGAACATGCCGATTCGGATAATGGTGTCTGCTCCACTTCCTAACTCAAAGCCGGAGAAACCAGAAAAATTTGACAGCATAGAATTAAAGAGGTGGCAACAGAAGATACTCTTCTATCTGACCACTCTGCATCTGGCTAAATTCCTATAAGAAGATCCATCAGAACTCGAAGCTGATCAGGACTCCGTCCTTGCAGTCATTGCATAGATACAAGGTCACTTTGTTTGCTGAAATTACATTTTAAATGGAGACTTGATGATTCTCTTTACAATGTCTACAGTCCTATCCCAACAACAAAGAAGTAATGGGCAAGCTTTGACAAAAAGTAAAAGACTGAGGATACTGGTACTAAGAAGTTCGTCATTGGACGATTTCTGGAGTACAAGATGGTGGATAGCAAGACTGTAATCAGTTAGGTGCAAAAGTTCCAACTTATCTTACACGAAATAGAGGTTGAAGGTATGATTCTACCTGAAACCTTTCAGGTTGCTACTATCGTGGAGAAACTCCCACCTGTGTAGAGAGATTTCAAGAACCATCTAAAGCACAAGTGCAAGGAGCTGAAGTTAGAAGATCTCATTGTGGGGCTTAGGCTTGAGGAGAACAACCGAAAATCCGAGAAGAGGAGTAACAAAAACTCCTATGAAGCCAAGAGCAATGTGATCAAAGACTCAAAGAAAAAAGCGTCTACTTTTAAAGGCTTGAAGTGGAAGAAGACTGCCCCATAGTACAATGGCAAGGACCAAAAAGATAAGAACAAGCGCTTCAAAGAAACTTGCTACATCTGCAATAAAAAAGGACACAAGGCGAATGAATGTCACAGTTATTCCAAAAAGAACAAGAAAGACCAGCCACAAGCAAACCTGACCGACCATGCGTCACCACGCTTGTCAGCTGTGGTGTCAGAAGTAAATCTGACAACCTACAATGAGGATTGATGAGTAGACACAGGGGCTACCCGGTACATCTGCTCTGAGAAAGTACTATTCAGTGAATATAAAAAATTGGAGCATGATGAGGAACTATTCATGGGTAACTCAGTGGTTTCCAAGATTGAGGGAAAGGGAAATATCATACTGAAGTGGACATCTGAGAAAAAACTCACTCTAAACAATGTGCTACATGTTTCAGATATCCACAAGAATCTGATCTCTGATTTAATCTTTAGTAAGAAAGATTTTATTATAGTTTTTGAATCTAATAAATTTGTACTTACTAAGGGTGGGGTGTATGTGGGCAAGGGACATCTTGTTGATGGCTTTTTTAAGGCCAATGTTGCTGTTGGGGACAAAAAGTCTGCGTATCTGTATCCAAAGTTCATAAATAAAAAAATCTTCTGTTTATTTTCTTAAGTCTCCTATATTATTGTTACGCCCCGCTTCCCAAAATACGGGGAAACGGAGTCGCGAGGAGAAGCGACGACGTATATACGCGAGGAGAATATCCTACGTATACATGCTAAGCCTAAAATAACGTGAACAAACTATATAATCATCTATAAAGGCACTAAAATTACTGCAATAATACATAGAGTTTCTAACATAATGATAGCATAAGAATAAGAATATGAAATGTGACTGGATACGAATAGAGAGATTCAAGGAATAACATGAATAGAAGAACAGGGATACCGATAATCAGGAAGAGAGACTCAAACTCCTCAAGTTGCATGTGATCCTCTTCAAATACCTGGTCAGCAATAAAAAGCCCCAGATCTGGATATGCAAATCCAGGGAGCCAAAACTCCTAGTGAAAGTAATAAAATCAGTCAATACAAAATCAGATGTCCAATCGGGTGTCAGGTGTACAGTCAGGTCATTGATATAATCGGATGTGTAAAATTAGGCATATATATCAAGTTCAGTCTACAAAGTCAATGTAAGACTTTAGTTTTGTCATTAATTATGTTAGCGAACACCAATTGTCACGTGCAGTAGACGCATCCCATACTACACCTACCACACCTGTCAATCAGGTCCTAGATAATTGAAACTGATTGGTTGGAGATTTTATCCATGCTTTAGCTAGGTCCCGTATATACCCGGGACGACGACCCCAGATGCCTGGAGCTGAACCAAGCCCGTATCGCTAGGTACTCAGTAACAGTAACAATAACAGTAGTAATCAGATGGATGCCAGTTATCCTCGGGAACCCTGCAGTAGAACCCTCATTTCGACTGCGCAACCTATATTCTAGGTCAACTCAAAATACAGATGTTGTCTCCTCCATCAATTTTCCCAATCCTAGTGTAAGTTGTCTTTATATTTTTATTTAATTCAGTTTAATCAGTCAATATCTAGGTTACCTAAAATACTGGGACATTGTGGTGACAGTAACAGTAACAATACGGTAATCGTATACACGGTGAACAGTAATAAGAACAGTGGAAAGTATTCGTAACTATGTATACGATGAATAAAGTTGTACCAAATGTTACGGTCTAACGATACCTTCCTAGACACTTTCAGTAACATGAATAATAACAGTAACAGGTCTAGACACTGATCCCTTACAACACAGTCCCATCTAGAATCAGTCAAATCTCATCCAATGATATTATATCTGTAACTGTTCCATCAACTCATAATGTCAAAGCAATTCTTGTGAACATCACATATCAATCCATGTTACATATAATCTCAACAATCATCAAGAATATCAAATACTAGATCTTTGTCAGAATATTTGATATTGTAAACCTTGAATCTAGTAAATAATTAATCAACTCTTTTATCACTACCAATCTACTTTAATCCTCTAGGTTACCAATAACTGAGATCAAAAAATAATTAATGTCAAACTCTAAATATATGTTATCACTGATATCAATGAAATCACTCTCATAATAACTCTATCTCTATACCGAAAAATTAAAATAGTCAAGAACCAATTATGAAGAGAGATCTACTGATTATCCTCGAGATCAACTTAAATCAACATCCGATCATAAATAAAGATTAAAAGCATCCTTAAGGCCAAATTTATCCAACTATAATCAAGTTCATGGCTAAGGAGTGTAACGTCCTCAATCAACAAGAAATCTAGATCATCTCTACATCTATTATCCAACGTCGATAGGATCATCGGTGCTCAAACAACATAATCAGGGCAAATCCAAAAGTCCTTGTTTCAGTAATCTAAAACCAAGAACATGTTACATATCGATGTCAAAAGTAAGCTATACACACAACACATGATGACTATCTAACAAGATTAATCTCCTCTATAAACTCAAGATCCAATGTAAAATATATCACAGGTCAACTCAAACTCTAACTAAGTCAATGCCAATCCAAGTATCGGTAAATTAGTCTATTTGTAAAGCAATATCATATTTAACACTTCCTCAATATCCACAGGAGTTCTAGTCGGGATAATTGATTGCTAAAAGAAAGAACAATCAAAGAGTTTAAGAATTTACCGTGTAGCTTGTGGCTAACGGGTCGTGTCCACGAGGAGGAATGCGATGGAAGCTTTTCGATGAATCGTTTAAAAACAAAGAATTGTGTTTGTTTTTTATGGAAAAGAGAATGAAAAGAAAGAGATGATTAAATGAGAAATTGCAACTTTAGAAAAGGTTTTGGAGAAGGTGATTTAAAAAGTTTGAAGATTGTTTTGTTGATTATAATAATGAAGCAAATCTGGGCTCACTATCTCACTACTCAATTGTTCATTCTTCTATTAAAATCTTAAGTGACTCAAAGTGATCATAGGCAAAACTTAAAGTTGATTTTTAGAAAGTTTGAAGTAAAGCACATAATATGGTTGGAAGAGTTTAGTCTTTTCTTCGAGAAATCGTTTAGAATTGAATATTAAATCATTAAGCGCGAAGAAGCAAGAATGAAGTAAAAACAATTTAAGAGACGTTCATGAAAGAAGTGAGAGTTTAACAATCCAAACCCATCCTCATGTGCCTTCAAGAACACTTTCAAAAAGAAAGGCTTTAAGTAAGGCATACAAATGATTCATTGGGTCTTTTTCTTTTAAAAACAGAAGAGAAGAAGAACAAGAGAAAGTTACAATAGCGAGCCCAGAAAACCGTTTTAGTTGCCCATGGAAAACGAAGAAGAAAGCATAGAAATAATGCAAACCATACCGTATTACAAGTGGAAGAAAACGCGGCTAGACTCT
This sequence comes from Agave tequilana, assembly GCA_038442645.1. Classification (NCBI taxonomy): domain Eukaryota; kingdom Viridiplantae; phylum Streptophyta; class Magnoliopsida; order Asparagales; family Asparagaceae; genus Agave; species Agave tequilana. Next base: position 69,547 of record JAVJIF010009003.1, on the reverse strand, counting down.
TGTATTGATGTCACTTCAATCTTCAAGTACAAGCACTCAATTCCTCTCTCTCTCACAAGTTTTGATACAGGACTACAATTAAAAAACAAGATTACAACTTTTGTTCTAGCAAACAAAGAACCTAAATCCTTAGAAAATAAACACAAATTCTAATCCTAGTCTTCGCTCCATTTTCCTTTGCTGAAACCAGTATTTATAGAGAAAAACCAAAAGGGGAGGATCCCGGAAGATTGGGGGAGCAAACGCTCCCCCAACAACCTCCAACAAGCCGCGGAAACGCAGCTAGGGCCGCGTTTCCGCGGCCCTGATGTGGCCAGGTGGCCACACCCAAAAGGGGGGATCTCCTGGTTTGGTGATTTGCCCGTATCTTCTGCTGGTTTTCTTGTTTCTGCTCCAAACGTTGATGAAACAGCCTTTGATTGTGTGGCTTCAACCGCTTGATTCAGGGAGGATTCTTCTCAACCTCTTGATATGCCAAGATTTTGCCCTGATTCCTTCATTTCGAATTTATTCTGAATTAAATCAGAATTTGGTGGGCTTTTGGGCTTGTTTCTCTTTTCTTTCTTTTAGCACTTGGGCCTACATTTAACAAAGAAAAAGAAGACTTATTAATAGGATTTATTAGCTAAAAAGTATGGTAAGGTGACAATATAAATGCAATATATGTGACTAATCACACCCCCACACTTATCTTTTGCTCGCCCTTGAGCAAAACATCAGACTAATTCTAATCAATTATTAGACCACTTTCACAGGTCACTCGATTGCACTGAGCATGTGCAACAAGCCGTTAAACCTCTAGGTTACCCCTAGAGGACGAGTTTTATCTCGTGAGGGTTTTTAGTGGATTGCACCCACAAAATCCATAAAGAAAGAGAAAAAAGGTTAGTATTTTCAAAAAGCATTTTTAAAGGAGAAAATATTTGAAGTATATTTGTGAGAGTTTAAGTAATCTATAAGTTATAGGAATATCAAATTTTTCATTCCTAAACTTAGTCTCTATTCAAAAACATGTCATCAATTAAAGTAAGGAGTCAAATTGTACTTCTCATCTAGTCTATTAATTTACCCTGAGTCGTATGCACCATCGTGACTCTGAAGTTGACTAAGGGTTCTTTAACATTAACTCCTATGCCTTATATTTATTTATTTTTGGTGAAATTTATTTCTCAATTTCATTAGGCTTTCTAATCTGCCCATGTAACGAGCATTCAGTCGGTGACACCCAAACCGGACAGTTTTAGGGCACCAGGTGAGAAAACACCCCTAAGAACTTAAACACTCGAGCAGATAAGGCCATGAAATCAAGGTTTTTATTTATAAGATGTACCCCTTTTAGGCGTGAATACTTATACTTCATGAGGCATAAATACCCAGCTTAATCAGAGGATTTATATACACATTTTTTTTCAAACTTATCTAATTCTTTTGCATAAATACTAAGGCTTGCTTAGGCCAAAGCACCTAGCTAATCAATAATTAGACTTATTTTTTTTCTTTTTCATAATATATTTTTTATAAGGCATAAGAGTCTCTATTTTTAAACCCTAAGTGTGTAAGTGTATTTGTGTGCATATGTCATCAAGGTAAATATCAAGACTAAATTACTTTCACAAATTTTCTTCCTGACCCTAAAAATCAAACAAGTTATCTTATTTTGACCAAGTGTAAGAAATCCTAATTATGATTCTCCTATTCCTTAAAATTGACTTAATTTCTTACAAAAATATATCAAAATATTGTTCTACCCCTTTCAAAAAGTTTTTTTTTCTTTTTTTTTCTTTTTTATATATATTTTTCTTTTTTTTTATATCAGTCATGTTAGAACCCTCCCCCACACTTATCTCATGCATTGTCCCCAATGTGTGAAAGAAATGTATAAATGCATGAAATAAAATGGAAAGGAGGAAAGTTACCGATACACTGGGTCAAAAAGACCCTTTGCCGTTTCATTTACTGGCACCGATTTCAAGAAAGGTTTAAGGCGTTGACCATTTACCTTAAAATCATTTCCATTTTTGGTGTCACTGATCTCAACTGCACCGTGTGCAAACACGATTTTTACAACGAATGGCCCAGTCCATCTTAATTTCAATTTTCCTGAAAAAAGATGAAGCCTAGAATTATAGAGTAAGACTTTTTGTCCAGGGACAAAGGTTTTTCTTATGATGTGCTTATCATGGAAAATCTTGACTCTATCTTTAGTGATCCTAGCATTTTCATAGGCCTCATTTCTCAATTCCTCTAACTCGGAAATTTGTAATTTCCGAAGGTCACCGGCCTTAGTCAAGTCGAAATTCAACTGCTTGATTGCCCATATGGCTCGATGCTCTAACTCAACGGGCAAGTGACAAGGTTTACCATAGACTAACCTATAAGGAGACATTCCTAGAATCGTTTTGAAAGCGGTCCTGTAAGCCCATAGAGCATCTACAAGTTTGATGGACCACTCTTTCCGGTTTTGGTTCACAGTTTTCTCCAAGATAAGCTTGACTTGTCTATTGGAAACCTCAACTTGCCGACTGGTTTGAGGATGATAAGGTGTGGACAACTTGTGAGTTATGGCATACTTTCGCATAAGAGCTTCAAAAGATCTATTGCAAAAGTGAGTGCCATTATCACTGATGATAGCACGAGGGGTTCCGAAGCGTGAAAAAATGTTCTCTTTCAAAAACTTTATGACAACTTTGTTATTATTAGTTTTACAAGGAATGACTTCTACCCACTTAGACACATAATCCACAGCAACCAATATGTATTGGTTCCTAAATGAATTAGGAAATGGACCCATAAAGTCGATGCCCCAAACATCAAAGAGTTCTATTTCTAGAATTGGGTTGAGGGGCATCATATTTCGTTTTGAAATCCTTCCTACCATTTGGCATCTAGGGCACGTCTTGCAAAATTCATAAGCATCCTTGAACAAAGTGGGCCAATAAAACCCGCTTTGTAGCACTTTTTCAGCAGTCTTGTGGGGACCAAAGTGTCCACCGCATGCAAGTTCGTGACAAAAAGATAGAACACTCTTAACCTCCTCATCGGGAATGCATCTCCTAATAATTTGGTCAGAACAGTACTTGAAAAGATACGGTTCCTCCCAAAAGAAATACCGGACTTGGGATAAGAACCGGTATACATCGTTTTTGGACCAATGAGACGGAGTTTGGTTTGTGACTAAGTAATTCACTATATCAACAAACCATGGTTCCCTAGAGATAGCTAAGAGATATTCATCAGGAAAATCCTCATTTATGGGTAATTCGTTGCATGGAGAATTAGGGATCCGTGAGAGATGGTCAGCAATGACATTTTCTACGCCTTTCTTATCTCGAATCTCAAGATTGAATTCTTGAAGAAGGAGGATCCAACGAATGAGTCGGGCCTTGGCATCCTTCTTCATCATGAGGTACCTAAGCGCAGAATGATCGGTGAAAATGGTGGTTTTGGACCCTAGTAGGTAGGGACGAAACTTCTCTAAGGCAAACACTACTGTCAAGAATTCCTTCTCAGTCGTAGTGTAGTTCAATTGAGCATCGTTGAGAGTCCTACTAGAGTAGTAAATCACATGCTGCTTGTTATCAATGCGTTGTCCTAGGACAGTGCTTATGGCAAAATCGGAAGCATCGCACATGATTTCGAACAGCTTAGACCAATCCGGTGCAGATATGATTGGTGCATAAATAAGCTCTCTCTTAAGCTTCTCCCAAGAATTCATGCATTCAGTATCGAAAGTGAAGGACACATCCTTAGCTAACAGATTAGTCAAGGACCTAACAATTTTGCTAAAATTCTTGATAAATCTTCAGTAGAAATCAGCGTGTCCTAAGAAGGATCTAATGTCCTTAACGCATTTGGGCATGGAAAGCTTAGCAATAACCTCAATTTTAGCTCTGTCCACTTCAATTCCTTTCTTGGAGATTTCATGACCCAAGACAATTCCATGTTTTACCATGAAGTGGCATTTCTCCCAATTCAAAGTCAGATTTTCCTCAGCACAACGTTAGAGGACGAGTTCTAAATGGTGGAGACATTGAGTGAATGAATCTCCGTAGATGGAGAAATCATCCATAATGATCTCTAAGAATCGTTCTACTATATCAGAGAAAAGACTCAACATGCAACGTTGAAACGTTGCCGGTGCATTGCATAAGCCGAAGGGCATTCGACGATAAGCAAATGTCCTGAATGGACATGTAAACGTAGTCTTTTCTTGGTCCTCAGAAGCGATAGGGATCTGGTTATAGCCCGAGTAACCGTCCAAGAAACAGTAATACTCGTGACCCGCCGAACGTTCAAGCATTTGATCAATGAAGGGAAGTGGAAAATGGTCCTTACGAGTTGCAGCATTCAGTTTCCTATAGTCGATGCAAACTCGGATCTTCGTGGGAAGTCGAGTTTGAACCAACTCTTTGTTCTCGTTTTCCACTACGGTGAAACCGGATTTCTTTGGAACCGCGTGGACAGGACTGACCCATTAGCTATCAGAAATGGGATAAATTATCCCATTGTCTAAGAGTTTTATGATTTCAGCATGAACAGCCTCTTGCATTATAGGGTTTAACCTACGCTGCGGGTCTCTTTTAGGTGTGGCGTCTTCATTGAGATGAATGCGATGTTGAACGATGGTTGGACTTAATCCCTTGATATCAGTCATAGTCCACCCAATGGCTTCCCTATGTTTTCTTAGAATTTCTTTAAGATCTTTTTCTTCCCCGTCATTTAAATGGGAGGCAATGATGACAGAAAAGGTCTCTTGTTCGCCTAGATAGGCGTACTTGAGATGCGCAGGGAAGGCTTTCAATTCTAAGGAAGAGGAAGGCTCACTGGAAGGACTAGTCAAATCTGTTGGCTCCATTATTGGTGAAATAGGGTTCGAGGCCCAATTCACAGCAGAATCTACAACCTGATCAAGATTAAAGTCATCAGACTCTAATCCGAAGTCACACTCTATTTCTAATTCTTATTCTTCCCCATGTTCACTTGTCAAGTTCTTAATTAGGTTGACTTCAAATGTTTGGTCCTCGATATCGCGGAGTTGTTTTCCTAGATTGAAGACATTGACTTCTCTAGTCATGTCCCCAAAGGTTAACCTCATAGACCCATTCCTACAATTGATGATGGCATTAGCAGTAGCAAGGAATGGTCGCCCAAGGATAACAGGAGTTTGAGCCCTATGATTAGAGTTGGACACAGGTTGTGTCTCCAGAACTATGAAATCAACAGGGTAAATGAACTCTCCTACCCGGATCAGGACATCATTAATCTCCCCTTTTAGAAATTTAACAGAACGGTCAGCCAGTTGGATGGTGACTCGAGTTGGACTAAGATCGCCCAACCCGAGTTGTTGATAAACTGAGAATGGAAGCAAGTTGATACTTGCCCCCAAGTCAAGAAATGCACGACTAATCTCGGCTTGTCCTATTGTGCAGGCAATGGTGGGACTACCTGGATCCTTGTACTTGACAGGGATCGGACCCGATAGTAGCTCACTAATGTTAGTGGCTAAGAAGACCTTTTTTGGGACATTAGTCTTTCTCTTCTTGGTGCACATGTCCTTAAGAAACTTAGCATAGGAAGGGACTTGTTGGATGGCATCAAGAAGTGGCACATTTATCTTCACTTGGTTATACATCTCAATTATCTTGTCCATGTGAGGATTTTGCTTGTTGTTTTTTAGCCTATTAGGAAATGGTACTATAGGCTGGTGCACCTGGCTGGCTGACTTATCTTTTTCAGATTCGTCAGAATTGGAAGGTTTTGGATTAGATGAGGTGGATGCTTGATTTTAGTTGTGCTGAATGGGATTGGTTGGTGTTGACACTTGATTATCAACTCTCTTTTCTAACCTCAATGTATGAACAACATTACATTGATCCTCAGCCAAATGAGCTTGTTGAGAATTCCTCGGATTGGTTATTGGCTAACTAGGTAAGGTACCCTTCTGTCTCTCATTCTGCAGAGTGGCTAGTTGACTCATTTGAACCTCTAACCTCTGGATCGTTTGCATGAGAGAATCTTAGTTTTTCATATAACTTTTCATGTTTCTTTCAAAGTCAGTCATTCTCCTTTCTAGTTGAGGATTCTAGAATGAGGATTGTGGAGCTTGGTTGGGAAAGTTCTGTTGATAATGTGAAAAGTTAGGTGGATGGTTGGGAGAATTATTATGGAAATTGGAGAAGTTGGGTTGATGATTGGAAGAATTATTACCATGATGGAGTGGCTAGCATGATTTGATCGTGAATGGTCAGAGTTATTTTGGCTCCATGAGAAATTAGGGTGATTTCTCCAGCCAGGATTGTACGTTGGTGCGTAAGGATTGTTGTTCGGCCTTGAAAAGGCCGCATTCATCGGTTCATGGTAGGGTTGCTGAGCCTGAAACACAGGGCATTCCTCGAACACATGATTCATGGCTTGACAGTAAGTGCAGCCCGGGGTTGAAAATTGGTTCGGGCTGACTTGATTGATTGGACTTGGTTCTTTCGTTTCTAGAGCTTCCAGTCTTCTAACCAGGTTAGCTAACTTAGCCTCATTAACGATGGATGATTCGATAGAATGGAGACCTCCTTTTGAAGAGATGGAGTTAGGATTCCTAGAGGTCTCACTAGCAGATTCCCATTGGATGGTCTTCTCAGCTAGATTTTCATACAAATCCCATCCTTCATTTTCATCTTTCTGCAAGAAACCCCTTGGCACATACTTTCTAAGAGGGTTTTGGTGGAATAGTCTAAACCGTCATAAAGAATTTGGCATTGTCGCCATTTCTCTATTCCACGATGTGGACATTGGACAAGGAGGTTTTTAAAGCGTTCAAAGTACCTCCAAAACGGTTCACTGGGTTCTTACTTGAATTGCATGATCGTCTTCCTAATGAGAGCGGTTTTATGAATTGGATAGAATTTCTTCAAGAAAACCTTGATGAAACCATCCTAGGATGTGATAGAACCGGCCGCTAAGCTGTAGAGCCACTTCTTTACTAGGTCCTTAAGTGCGAAAGGGACAAATCTCAACCTAATAGCATCGTCTACAAGGTGTGGGATTTTCATCATTAGACATACTTCCTCAAATTCTCTTATGAAGAAGTAGGCATCTTTGGATTCTAAGCCATGAAACTTGGGGAGTGTGTTGATGAATTGAGGCTTGAGCTCAAAATTGTATTCACCAACCGATGGAAGTAGAATGTAAGATGGAAGTGAGGTTCTAATGGGGTAGAACCTATCCTGCAGTGATGTTGATTGAGCCATTACCGGATCTGGTCTTGGTTCAAACTTGGGTGGTGATGTGTTTCTAGGCAACCTAGATGAATTAGGGTCTCTCGACCATACTTGCATACACAAACACAATCACAATCACAAACAAGTTCACCAACAGTCAACAATAGTAATCAACCGAGCCTAATCTAAGGTAACCTTGACCTAGACAACTCCTAACTGGTTGATTGGTAGAATGTAGACTTTGACCACATGCTAATCAGCCAGGTCAGGGCAAGATTGGTGGGAGGTTATCCGTCAAAGACGTTCCATAATTAAGTAACCACCAATCTTCGGGCTTTCGGCCCTCAATCCCCTTCCTAGACACTGATTTGGCAGGAGTCAATTTCCAACACCTTCCCTCTTTAGGATAATCTCCTAGTGAGTTCGAGATGTCCCTAAGGCCAACGTCTATCAGATTTTACTTAGGCTTAGGTTTGTGAGTGCTTGGAATCTGATTTTTGGGCCAAGGAAGGGTGATTAAATCCCCACCTTATCTTGTTATTAGGTGTTGCCCTTAAAATCAATTTTGTGCAAGTGTACAAGATAAACAAGATTCACTCAAAGCGATATAAATCAACCAAGAGATGAGTCCTATTCTGAATGCAATGCGTACGTACCTTGCTCCAGCACTCTTCAACAGTAAAGTAAATGAATTGAAAAGACTCGTGCCTAAAATGCAAACGTCTAATCAATTTTTTAAACTATTCAACAAGTGTTTTACTGTTGGCTTAAAACAGGAATGGTGGATAGCAGAAATAGCACAAATATAACATACAAAAACTTAAATTTTTGCGAGCAATATGTCTTGCAAAAAAAAAAGTTTTTAGTAGTCCAATGAATTTTTTTCAGTTTTGCAACGCAATTTCTTGAAATTCTGTTTCCTACTTTCGAGAGTAAGGGCACAGAATTCGCAAGTCTTCTCTTGTAAAGCTTGAATGCTAGATCTTGAATCTTCAAGTCCCTGAAACAACACACAAAACTTGTTAGAAAATAAATACACCGTTCCCTCCCCGGCAACGGCGCCAAAATTGATTGCTAAAAGAAAGAACAATCAAAGAGTTTAAGAATTTATCGTGTAGCTTATGGCTAACGGGTCGTGTCCACGAGGAGGAATGCGATGGAAGCTTTTCGGTGAATCGTTTAAAAACAAAGAATTGTGTTTGTTTTTAATGGAAAAGAGAATGGAAAGAAAGAGATGATTAAATGAGAAATTGCAACTTTAGAAAAGGTTTTGGAGAAGGTGATTTAAAAAGTTCGAAGATTGTTTTGTTGATTATAATAATGAAGCAAATCTGGGCTCACTATCTCACTACTCAATTGTTCATTCTTCTATTAAAATCTTAAGTGCCTCAAAGTGATCATAGGCAAAACTTAAAGTTGATTTTTAGAAAGTTTGAAGTAAAGCATATAAGATGGTTGGAAGAGTTTAGTCTTTTCTTTGAGAAATCATTTAGAATTGAATATTAAATCATCAAGCGCGAAGAAGCAAGAATGAAGTAAAAACAATTCAAGAGACGTTCATGAAAGAAGTGAGAGTTTAACAATCCAAACCCATCCTCATGTGCCTTCAAGAACACTTTCAAAAAGAAAGGCTTTAAGTAAGGCATACAAATGATTCATTGGGTCTTTTTCTTTTAAAAATAGAAGATAAGAAGAACAAGAGAAAGTTACAATAGCGAGCCTAGAAAACCATTTTAGTTGCCCATGGAAAACGAAGAAGAAAGCATTGAAATAATGCAAACCATACCGTATTACAAGTGGAAGAAAACGCGGCTCGACTCTTGTATTGATGTCACTTCAATCTTCAAGTACAAGCACTCAATTCCTCTCTCTCACAAGTTTTGATACTGGACTACAAATTAAAAAACAAGATTACAACTTTTGTACTAGCTAACAAAGAACCTAAATCCTTAGAAAATAAACACAAATTCTAATCCTAGTCTTCGCTCCATTTTCCTTTGCTGAAACCAGTATTTATAGAGAAAAACCAAAAGGGGAGGATCCCGGGAAGATTGGGGGAGCAAATGCTCCCCCAACAACCTCCAACAAGCTGCGGAAACGCGACTAGGGCCGCGTTTCCGCGGCCCTGGTGTGGCCAGGTGGCCACACCCAAAAGGGGGATCTCTTGGTTTGGTGATTTGCCCGTATCTTTTGCTGGTTTTCTTGTTTCTGCTCCAAACGTTGACGAAACAGCCTTTGATTGTGTGGCTTCAACCGCTTGATTTTGGGAGGATTCTTCTCAACCTCTTGATATGCCAAGATTTTGCCCTGATTCCTTCATTTTGAATTTATTCTGAATTAAATCAGAATTTGGTGGGCTTTTGGGCTTGTTTCTCTTTTCTTTCTTTTAGCACTTGGGCCTACATTTAACAAAGAAAAAGAAGACTTATTAATAGGATTTATTAGCTAAAAAGTATGATAAGGTGACAATATAAATGCAATATATGTGACTGATCAATAATCACCAACAACTGCTAATAAACACTATGCCTAAGATATATCTTCTATCATCAAATATAACATAGGTCAACTGATAAGTAGATCAAATCATGTCACAGTCCAGGGTATCCAATATTAGGCCTAAGCCAATAACGATAACTACCAATACATGAAATGACGCTAATAATCTCTCAAAATAACCAAATAAATAAGATATACGGTCATAGATGTCACATGAAGTGGCACAGATTATCAAACTGGTAAAGTAAAGAAGATGGTCATGTGTAATAATACAAGTAACATATAAACACTATTGATAACAGTAAATTGAGAAAATGATACAAGAGCAAACAATCACATGAAATGATGCAGTTTTGGATCCGAATGGCCATCTGGTCTTCACTACATGAACCGGTACTAATCTATCGATCATCCTATAAATCGGTCTTTGAATCACCAATGTGTCGGGTCCACAACGAGCACGAATCCGGATCTCCCGTTACCGAGTTCGGATCGCACGAGCGAATTCACAATGTTGCGACACACAACCGGACACGCATAGAGGGAGGGGAATTAACACCCACCCACAACACCTAATAAAATACCAAAAGCACCCACATACATTAAACCCATTCATCTAAATTTATAAACACCTACATTTAACCACACACATTTACACAAGTAATTTAATTCATACCTATGCATGCAATGTATACATATTTACTCACACACCCCTAGACCTAATACACTACACATGCACACCAGTACACACCATCTCACACACACACACACACTCAGGGCACAACATACACACTTACACACACACCAACACATACACACACTTTATTATACAGAGAAGAGGAGATAACACACCCAAACACACACATTTTGTAATGCCCCGATCCGGCAGGTACGGAGACGTCACTGCGACGTATACACGCAGGTCAGAAATACCCTCACGTATATACACTAAGCATCAGTACAAGCAAGAATAAGAGGCGAAAGCACAATGGTAGTATACATTCCAACCGAAAAGTACAAGTACATGGTTATCACAGAAAGCGATACAATATTACAGGAATATTACATCACTAGAAAATACAAGAGTACATAATGCGAAGAGATATACAAAAGCTGAGATGTGCTCACGAGCAGCAAGGGAGGCCTCGAGAGCCAAACAGGAGAGGGATTGGGAGGAAGAGCTACGGCGATATCCAAGCTTCTGTTGCGCTCCGGTCACCACAGAGGGATCCGCTGCGCACTCTGATCAGCTACAGTAAGGCCATCATGGTCCAGGCTCTAGAATCTGGACATGAGAATCCAGGGTTGTCAGATGCAACCCGCGAGTACATATAATAAAGCTAAATGGCGTGCATAATAAGTACATGTATACATGATAAAGTGACGTGGTCCAAATATGCAGGTATAAGTAATAACATAAGCAAAATTAGATGAACGACAGTAAATCATGTATAGAAGGCAGTATGAAGAGCATAGGTACATATAAACATGCGGTAAATAAGTTAAACATGCGATAAATACAAGCATGGACAAAACTAGTTGTACAAGCTCAGATTATGGGTTCACGGGACAGATACGTCAAGGGGATAATCAAAACAAGGAAACCCTCATCTATATACCACATACCTAATGTCGCCATCGTCTGAGTTTATACAACTTGAGTTGCCCTAAGAGTAACAGAAGTATAGCGTGTCTAGAGTAATCATCATATGTCATAAAGCAAGGTGTTAACTCAGGGCATAATACTATAACTGGAATATAAATGTGTTGCATTTTAATTTATCCAATAATAATAATCAGTACCGTTTGATATTTCAATCGCCTCCCTACCAGCGCCTCACATCACCGATAGTCCATACTAGAGTTCGCACTCTGTAGAACTTACCCGTGTCTGATATGTGAGTACCAGGACCCGAACAAAGGAGAGACCAAATATCATACATTCCTAACCTTATTACTGTTTGATTATTTTATGTTATTCATCTGATTCATATGCTTTTGTATGTGCTATCGGTACACATACATCCACTTATGAATAAGACGAGTTATTATTTGGAAACTGATAAATCTAATGGCTCATATTTATAGTGGGTCTCGTCTCTGCCCGGGATTAGCTCAGGAGTACAGGCTACTGCTTCCGGGGACTTATCATTACGCGCCCCACACGACACTTCAGATTCAGGCTACTGCTTCTGGGGACTTATCATTACGCGCCCCACACGACACTTCAGAAATATCACCATATAAATATGACATCATACCAGTTTCCATCAGTTTTTCCCACCCAGTGTAAGTTGAGTATTTTATTATATATATTGCCCAAAGATAATGTCCACAAGTGTATACAGTATAACCATGATTATCCAACTACGGGAATTAACATGAGTATAATATTAGGAGTATAATATCAGGAGTCACCCCTTTTCAGGGGTTCAGGAGTACAGGAGTTCAGGAGTACCAAATATCTGGTAACAGTATAATAATCATGCCAAGTCCCCGTAAAAGTAATAGTCATGAATATGTAAAATAATACAATTGCCACAATATCAGGTCAAGTGTACCAGTACCGGGTGATAGCAGGTCAAGTGTCAAATGTTATTATATCAAGTGTCAGGTAGCAGGCGATAAGTATAGCATGGCAAGTACCGGTGTTAGATATCAAGTAATATGTATAGCATCACAAGTACCGGTATCAAATATCAAGTAATAAGTATAGCAAGTAATGGTGTCAGATATCAAGTGTTAAGCACGACAAGTAACGGTGTCAATATCAAGAGATAAGCATGGCAAGTACCGGTATATATATATATATATATATATATATATATATATATATATATATATATATATATATATATATTAGGGTCAGGTAACAAATATGTCGGTGAGAGTCGCAACATCAAATCCTAGGTATCAACCGGTCACGTAACATGGTACAGGAGAACGACATAAACATATCAAACTCTTCACCAGATTATTTCTAACCATAATAAATTCATCTATTTATTAGCCATGCGAAGCCGAGTGAAGCGGGAGCAGATTTAGGCCCGGTATATTACCGGTTCGACAAAGTATAATAATGGCCGACAGCTATTTATAAAGCATGATAATCATTTATATAACATATACTAACTTGCATAAAGAGGCATCATATATTAAAAGCAAGATAATAATTTTTAAAAATGAACCGATGGTAATAAAGTAAGAAATGTTAAAGAAATGTACTCGCCTAGCACCGGATGAAATACCGAGAAAATCGGGGAAAATCCGCAAACACGTTCAAGCAAGCTACTAACCCATGTATATATTAAAATATACTCATACATATATATTATATATAAATAAATATTAGTGAGGGAATGAGAGAGGAGAGAGAAAGTTGTAGGAAGGAGAGAGAGAGAGAAAGAGAGAGAAAATAGGGTGTCTTTAGAAATAAATTTAGAATTAAAAGGAGAGGGGTAGGGTTGTAAATATGGGGAAGTAAATTGGGAATGAGGGGATGGGTATTTTTGGAATGTGGGAAAAGTGTTATTATTTAGGGAAAGGAAATGAAAAGAAAGAAGGAAAGGATTAAAGAAAGAAGGAAGAAAGAAAGAAAGAAAGAAGGAAGAAAGAATGAAAAGAAATGGTGGGGGGGAAGGTGGCCGGCTGGCCACCTGCCGGAGGACCCAGCCGGCGACGCCGCCGCCGCCGCCGCCGGCGGTGGTGGGGCGCGCGCAGCCTAGGGGAGAGGAGGTGGAGTGGTTGTGGGAGTGGTGTTGTTGTTGGTTGTGGAGGTGATGGTGGTAGTTGGTGGTGGTGGTGGTTATGGTGGTGGGTGGTGTTGATTGGTGGTGTTGGGGAGTTAGAGGAGGAGGAGGAGGTGATGATGGGGTGGTTGGAGTGGTGGAATTGGTGGAGGTGGTAGTGAATTTTGGAGAAGGAAGGGTGGTGGTGGTGATGGGTTATGGTGAAATTGGAGATGGTAGGAGTTTGTTGGAGGTTGAAGGAGGTGGTGGAGTGGAGAGGAGGTGTTGGTGAAGTGGGTGGCCGGCCTAGGGCGGCCGGCGGCGGTGGTGGTGATGGTGGAGGCGACGGTGGAGAAGTTGGGTGAGAGATGAAGAAGATAATGGAATATGGGAAGGGAAAGAAAAAGAAAATATATAGAAAGAGAGGGAAAGGGAGAGTAGGGGAGGTATGGGGGAGGGCATGGGCTGCTGTTGCAGCCCATGTGCTGCTGCTGCTGCAGCGGCTGCAAGAGCAGGGCATGGGTCGGGTGTGGAGTAGGTAGGGGAGAAGAAAAAGAAAAGAAGAAAAAGAAAGAAAAGAAAAGAAAGGAAAAGGAAAAATAGAAAAAAAATATGAAAAGTTAATAAATAAATATATTATTAAATAATAAAATTAATAGGATATTTCGAGAGTAATAAGTAGAGGGGTGGAGAAGGAAAAAGTAAGAAAAGAAAAAGAATGGTAAATAATATTATTATTTTAATAGGGTGAAAATTTGACTGTTACAGAAACGTTCCGAAAAATTCTCAAAAATAGAAAATATTATTTTAAGATACTTGTGAAATCGGATTCGAGAAATTCAATGTAGTTTTCAAATTAAAAATCCTGAAATCTTCCGGCAATACCGACCGACACCAGAATCGGTGAAATTTTGATAAATTTAGAAAAATCTAAAAAAATGTTTTTATATAGAAAATGAAATTCTAAGAAGTAACGTGAAAGCTATTTTTAAAAATTCAGTCCCGTTTAAAAACCAAAAATATGGGAATTAGTCAGCGATGCCGACCGACACCGGTTTTGGAGATTTTGCAGAAAAATTTTGTAAAATTTCAGAAAATCATGAAAAATCTAAAATATTAGAAAACAGTGTCTGGAACTAAAATCGGTCAAATTAGAATACCAGAACGATCAAATCAGGTTACAGGCTGGTACCGGGTTCCCGGTCCGGGTCAGCGCTGATTGAGAATCCAGATCCGATACCAAAAACATGAGAAATCACAGCTAAAAAAATAAATACTGGAAGAAAATAGAACAATACGGTCGAAAAATTTTGGGACACATATCTGGGTACGTATCCCGGGAATGGGGTGCTACACATTTGCACATTATTACATAGATGCCCCAACACATATTAATGCACACACTCTTAATTCACAACACAAAAATGCACAGAGAGGGGGAGAGAGAGAACTCACGGCCATGGGGAGGCTTGCAGCGCTCTGACGGAGGCTCCGGCGGAGGCAGCAGAGCCCGCGGAAGAGGTCGACGGATAGAGGATCTCGCCAGAAAGGGCGCGGGTATGTTTGATCGGTGCGGGAAACCAGCACTCTTAAAATGTGTTTTATGAAATCAATGTAAAAGCTCGGATATGTGCTAATGTACCCTCGATATTTCCGTTATAACATGGGCTCAATGGGTCGAATCCACAGAGACGGGAGGCGATAGAAGCATTAACAGTTTTTATTCACGTTTTATGTTAACAGTTCTTCTTTGTTAAAGAATTAGAAAAAGAAAAGAAAAGAAAAGGAAATCAAGCATGTGGTAGGTGGAGAAGGCGATGAAAACGGCGAAGAAAACAAAAGAGAAGTGGTTTGGAAAACAAAATAGAAAAGAAGATGAAGCTTATGGTAGAGAAGATGAAACGAAGGTTAAACAAAGAAGATGGTGAAAACACGATGAAACGATAAAAGAAGTATTTTGAAATAGACTTTTAAAACAAGATAAAATAAAGCTCATGGCTACTAACTACCAATTACTCCACTAACCATGCTAACCTCTTAGTGATAGTTGCCTCACATTGATCCTCGGCCATCACTAATCCTTGGCTTCAAGAGACGATACAAAACATGGCAAATGCGATGGTTCTTCACATTCAAACTTGCATCAAGAGCAAGCTAATACAAACATTAAATCATCAAACCATTGAAAGCAAGCATGAAATAAGAGAGAGTTATCTTGGCTAGCAAGTTAGCAAGTTAGATGTTAGAACCCATCATCATGAGCCATCAATGGCTTTTGTAAGAGCAAGGCCTTATAGAGGCTACTAGATTCATGTGGATTATCAAGTAAGTGGTTAGATGGTTAGTGGTTAGTAGTTAGATTGCCATTAGAAGAAAAGTTAGCCAAGCAACATGTAGAAGATGGAGGAGATTACATTGGAGAAGAAAGGAGGCACCTTTACATAGATTGTCACCATCTAATACATCAATCCCTCTCTATCTTGAAATCACCTAGAGGGGGGGTGAATAGGTGATGGCTATATGAATTATGGCAATTTTGCGAAATTAAAACTTTCACACACAAATAGCACAAATAAAGACTTGCAATAAATACAACAATTAAGGTGCAAGAATTGAAAGGAGTAGAGTTAGAGAAAATTGATCAAACGCAAACGCAAGGATGTGTTTCCGAGGTTCGAGCCACGCTCTACATCCCCGCCTTCACACTTGAAGGATTTGCACTACTATCGTTGATCCCACCGGATCGCCAATACAAGGACACACTTGTCCCTTACACTTGTGATGCCGCAACACCACCCGAAGCTCACTAGCTCCCTTGAGGCCGATGCCTCTACAACTTCACTCCAAGAAGAAATGAGTGATCACACTTGATCACTTTACAAAAGCTCACTTGCACAATCCTAGAACCAAATATGTAGATGTAAAGCTTTGGGATTGTGGTGTGCAAAATCTAGAGAGAAGCTAGAGGAATAGGCTACAAGTTGGGTGTTGGGAATTTAGGCTTTGGAAAATCTTTTATGAAGGAAAGCTTTGAAAATCTTTGTAAAACTCTTAAGAAATATTTTGCAATAGTTGTCTAATCAATATGAGGTGACCCTCTATTTATAGGGGTCAAAAACAGCCTCAAAAACTCGTTGGAGACAAATCCCAAAAAGAAAAACAGTCAGAAAAACTAGCTGTTGGATCTGTCAGAACTTTTGACAGATCCCGGTCGACCGGGTCGGTCGACCGCCAACAGTCAAAAATATGACCGTTGGGGCTCATCGGTCGACCGGGTCGGTCGACCGAAAACTCCTGTAAACGTAAAAGAACATCGGTCGACCGGGTCGGTCGACTGATATAGACGTGCACAGTATTGTGCACATCGGTCGACCGGGCCGGTCGACCGGTCACTGAGAGTTCTGAAAAAACAGAACTTCCAGAACCAGAAAACTAGGATTTGGGTTTTGGGTTTTGGGTAAGATTTTGGAACTTGTAAAAACATGAAGTATAAGCATGTGTCATACTTCAATCATGTTAAAAATAGTTTGATAAAAATCCTTTTGATAGAACCTTGTTTTTCATAAAAATTGTTTTTCCAAAACTATTGTTTTTCTGAAAATCATATTTCCAAAATATGTTCTCTTTTAAAAACTAAGTTAGAAATGGAATTGAAAAATCTTTTTGAAGCCATGAACCTAACTAAGAGGTGTGTGTGTGATAATCCCATAGCTCTACTTCTAATATCTAGCTTTGACAAAATATCTAAAATAAAATTAAAAATACAAAGCTTGTTTTCTTCAATGTCTTGATCTTGTCTTGATCTTGTCTTGATCTTCATATCATCATCTTGATCCCAAAGCATCCTAGTTGTGCATAGCTTGGGAATCTTCATTTTAGCGGCGAACTCCAAATGTGTGAGTCTTTTAGCGGAGCCGTCAAAAACAACTTGTTAAATAACATGAAAAATTCTGAAACACAAATGTTAAATACATAACTAAATATGTTTTGCTATCATCAAAATAACCTGGATAATGGCCTTTGGGCCAACAATCTCCCCCTTTTTGATGATGGCAAAACATATGTAGTTATCACAAAATATTTGGGTAGAGACTTCAAATGAAGCTCCCCCTCAACACAAGCATATATATAAAATCATACTCAGGCATATTATCACAAATCATAATCATAAACATTTTATTTCCATGCCAACAAAAGAAGCCAAATACTCATGTCATATCATAGATGAAGGAAAAGAGTCTCATACATGACATAAATACATAAAACA
This sequence comes from Agave tequilana, assembly GCA_038442645.1. NCBI lineage: Eukaryota > Viridiplantae > Streptophyta > Magnoliopsida > Asparagales > Asparagaceae > Agave > Agave tequilana. The sequence continues at coordinate 51,842 of JAVJIF010009003.1, read as the reverse complement.
CATATCCATATCCATGTCCACAACACAAAATAAAAATACATGACAAAGTAAAAGATGTCCAACACAAAATATGTCAAGTACATAACAAAATAACAAAGTGTCACAAAATATCTCTCTCAAAATAACTCTCCCCCTTTTTGACATCATCAAAAGGGGAGGTCACTCCTCAGCACCATCATCACCAACATCGCCGTCTCCGTCATCATCACCACCTTCCTCTGAAGAAGCAACCTCCTCTGGATCCATGCCATCGACTCTGGTGCGCGGTGGAGGAACAGAAGAGCGAGCTCTGGGAGGAAATGGAGGACCGGTGGCAGGGAGTCGGCAAGCAGTCGGAGTCCGATCAGGAACGAGCATGTCAAATTTTGAGAAAAGGGCCTGAAACTGAACATCCACGAATCTCATGGAGTCAGCAAAATAAGACATGTCGTTTCGGACCTCCTCTCGAAAAGCAGCGTCCTGAAGAGCACGAGCATCTAACTCTGCACGAATGGCTGCGTCGCGCTGTTCGGCCAAGGCCTGATGTGCCTCGAGCTGAGAGCGGACATCCGAAGAGAGAAGAGCTAGTAACTCAGGAGGAAATGCAGGTGCTGCAGAAGAAGAAGATCCTGGTGCTGAAGATGAGCCAGGACCAGCAGGAGGAAGAGGTGGTTGCACAGGAGCGTGTCTACGCAGCTGTGCTTCCATCATCTTCAGGATAACTCCATTGATGTTGGTCAGGGGATTTGATGGAGTTTCAGCAGAAAGATCAAAGTCAAGACCCCTAAGAAGATGGGTAATAAGCATGCCGTAGGGCAAGCTCCTACCCGCAGTACGGATCTGATCAGATGCCATATGAGAGGCAATGACTCTAGGAAAGTTGACCTTAATCCCTTTAAGCAGACAAAAGATAATCAAAGGGACACAACCCCTAGCATGGCTATACTCACCATGTTTGGGGACAATGTTGTAGAAGATAATCTTGGCAAGGACTTGAGATTGAAGAGTGTATCGACTCACTACCTCATTCCTAACCAAGCCGGGGTTGTCATCCCCGTGAATCAGAGTAGAGGCGGTGAGTGAAGACTCACCCTCAGGAAAATCAAAGTCATGCAAATCATGTGAGTACACATCTGCTCCGCCAGTGGAGAGATGCAGAATCCTAGCAAATCGACCTATAGAAATGTCGATTTTCCTACCTAGAACTCTAGATGTGATGCGGTTACCATCAAATTCATAGTTGGCATAAAAGTAAGGAACAAGGGAAGTGTATACTTGCTCCTTGATGGACAAGAACTCAACTAGGTTGTTGTTTTGCAAGATTTGAGGGATACCTAGATGTTCAAAATCCTGAATGGTAACAAATCTCCCTGAATTAATATTTCTAGTGGAGAGGTGGGAGTATCTATCAGCAGCTAGATCATTGATAAAGGGCCGTACAGGTCTAGGAACCTGAGATGAGGGTTGAGCAATACCCTTCCCCTTCTCAGTTCGAGATCTCTTAGGCATGATTAATAAAAATGAAATTTTTTTTGATTAAAACAGGTTATGGCACGATCTAGAAGCTAAGCAACCTAAAATAGTGACAAAGGAAGTAAGATTTCTAAGCTAGAAGTGAAGATTCACAATAAAAATTTGATTTTTACCTTGATTGAGAATCCAAAACCCTAACTGAAAAATCCTGAAAATCTTCAGATCCTGCGGATGAGAGGTGCTGAAATCGAAGATCCGGAAGTAGAATGAAGGATTTGAGATGGGTTTTAAAAAGATTTGGATTTGGTTGAAGGATTTGAGAGAACGAAAATTTGGGGAAAATATGGGTTCATCCGGTCGCTGAGTGAAATGAGAGAGAGAGAGAGAAAAATGAAAATATATAGCAGATTTGGGCAAAAATCCGACGATCGGTCGACCGGTCCGGTCGACCGAATCCAACCGAGAGCTCTGTAAATAAGATCGGTCGACCGGGTCAGTCGACCGACATATCCCGAGACCACAGCAGGACAGCATCGGTCGACCGGAATTATGGTCGGTCGACCGGTAGCACAGAAAAAAATAAAAAATTTTCTCTCAGGCAGAGTCGGTCGACCGGGGTGTTAGGGGTCGGTCGACCGGCTTTGCCTGAAAGTCTGCTAACAGCAAATAGCCCTAAAAAAAATTTTAAAAAATTTTGTAGTCCAAAATAGGTATGATATATTAATCATATAGGAATACCAACAGGTTTTAAATCTTCATTAAGTCTTTGCAAACATCAAAATACATGCAATCCAATTTTAATTTTATTTTCATATTTAAACAAAGATTTTAAAGATGTTGAAGCCGAATACCCAGTGACGGGTTCTGAACTTCATCCTCTTGATTCCTCTTGAATGAGTTGAGGTGCGCAATTGCCATCTTTAAGGTATTTGCTTAAATAGAAAATTTTACAAATGTTTTATTTTTATTTATGAAAATAATGTGTATATGTATACAAGTATATATTCACAAATAATAAACTATACATGTGGACATACTATAAAACAAGGCATGAAACTAAAGATATCAAAAACTAAACATGGCATATACAATCATGATGGAGTTGCAAGTTTATATTAATCATGTATCAATGAGGCATAAGACTAAAACTAGCAATCCTATAACAATTGTATATACAAAATTAAAACTCTTAAATGGAGATGTTACCAATTTACGGGCAATCTCCAAAATTAGGTGCCTCCACGATAGCGATGCAATCTTGATGTGTTCTTTAGGCTTTGTTGCATCTACCATCCGGGCACCACCTCCTCCTAAGTCTTGGAGGGTGTAGATCCACCTATACCTGTATCATTTAAATTTGGTGGCTCTTTTGGTACCCAAATCTTAGTGGGTCCTTTGGGGTTAGATCCGGGGCGAACCCAAACAAATTTATTCTTAACATTGTTCTTAGCATAGCAAAATTTTTCTAAATGGCCTTTGCGGCCACAATGTGTGCAAATATAAATTCTACCATTATTATTATCACCATACATGTATGCATGCTTGTGTGGGTGTACATGTTTTCGTGCATGTGTATGGTGTGCATGTTTCCCTTGGGTTACTCCCTTAGGAAATTTAGATGCAATCTTTTTCAAATCAAATGCATAACTTTTTAAAGTAGAATCCAAAACTTCAACACGTTTTTGAATCTCTACAAAATCATTTTTACTACATGATGCAATGGGGGTTTTCCCTTTACAAGCTAATTTATAATTTGCAAAATCACTTTTTATTTTCTCAAAAGAATTAGACAACTTATTTTTCTCCTTTTCAATAATATTAAGTTTATCTTTCAAGGACTCATTTTCCCTTTTTAACTTTTTATTATGAGATTGCGAGATCTCATATCTATGTTGTAATTCCTCGAAGAATTGTGCTAGTTCATCCATAGTGAGGTCATCATCATCAAGAGTGTTATCAAATGTTACCTTAGAAGTGTCGTCTCCTTGTGCCATGAAGCACATGTTGGCGGCGTCGTGCTCCTTTTCGGATTCCGACTCCGAATCATCCCAGGTAGCGGCCAACGCTTTCTTCTTTCTTTGCCCATTCTTGGATGTGGTTGCTTGTAGAGCGGGGCAATCGGCAATTAGGTGACCGATCTTCTTGCAATGAAAGCAAGGACCGGGTTCATCTCTTTTCTTCTCGTACCTTCCTTGAGGCTTCCCTCTTCGGAAGTTACTTTGCCGTCCCTTCTTGTAAAACATCTTGCCCACCTTCCGGATGAGCATGGCGAAATCCTCATCGCAATCTTCTGATGAGTCATCCTCTTCGTGTATGGTAGGAGCGGCTTTGAAGGCAATGGTCTTCTTCTTTGGTGCCTCCCTTTCTTCTCTAACTTTCATCTCCATCTCATGCGTCTTGAGATTTCCGATGAAGCCGGAGAAGTCCATCTCCTCTTTATCATTAAGCTCCTTGAGGGTTGTCGCCTTGACTTCCCAAGCTTTGGGAAGAGCTCTAATCACCTTCCTTATCTTTTGATCATTATCAATCTTGTCGCCTAAGGAAGAAAGAGCATTAGTTATTTTTGTAAAACGGGTGAGCATGTCATCAATGCTCTCATTATCAAACATGTAAAAGTTCTCATATTGAGAACGTAGCAAGTCAACTTTGGCTCTCTTGACTTGAGACGTTCCCTCATGAGTCACAATGAGTATGTTCCAAACCTCAAATGCGGATTTACAATTTATTATGCGTGCAAGGTCATCTTCATTCAATGCTTGGGTCAATGCATATTGTGCCCTAGCATTAGCCTCATAGTCTTTGGAAGTATCCTCGGACCATGTGCTCTCATCACTAGTGGGTTCAATAAAATCTTTGGTAATGGCCCTAGCTACCCTAACTCCTAGGGATTTAAGGAAGAGATTCATTTTCACCTTCCAAATAGGGAAGTTTAAACCATCAAACTTGGGTGAGGATTTAATGCTAGAAAAGTCCATGGATGCCACGAATGCTCAAGCAAATGTAAATGCAACACAAATGTATATAGCCAAATATGGATCACCCTAAGGTTGTTAGACCTAAGTTGTAGGGTTAGGCTCTGATACCAATTGAAATCACCTAGAGGGGGGGTGAATAGGTGATGGCTATATGAATTATGGCAATTTTGCGAAATTAAAACTTTCACACACAAATAGCACAAATAAAGACTTGCAATAAATACAACAATTAAGGTGCAAGAATTGAAAGGAGTAGAGTTAGAGAAAATTGATCAAACGCAAACGCAAGGATGTGTTTCCGAGGTTCGAGCCACGCTCTACGTCCCCGCCTTCACACTTGAAGGATTTGCACTACTATCGTTGATCCCACCGGATCGCCAATACAAGGACACACTTGTCCCTTACACTTGTGATGCCGCAACACCACCCGAAGCTCACTAGCTCCCTTGAGGCCGATGCCTCTACAACTTCACTCCAAGAAGAAATGAGTGATCACACTTGATCACTTTACAAAAGCTCACTTGCACAATCCTAGAACCAAATATGTAGATGTAAAGCTTTGGGATTGTGGTGTGCAAAATCTAGAGAGAAGCTAGAGGAATAGGCTACAAGTTGGGTGTTGGGAATTTAGGCTTTGGAAAATCTTTTATGAAGGAAAGCTTTGAAAATCTTTGTAAAACTCTTAAGAAATATTTTGCAATAGTTGTCTAATCAATATGAGGTGACCCTCTATTTATAGGGGTCAAAAACAGCCTCAAAAACTCGTTGGAGACAAATCCCAAAAAGAAAAACAGTCAGAAAAACTAGCTGTTGGATCTGTCAGAACTTTTGACAGATCCCGATCGACCGGGTCGGTCGACCGCCAACGGTCAAAAATATGACCGTTGGGGCTCATCGGTCGACCGGGTCGGTCGACCGAAAACTCCTGTAAACGTAAAAGAACATCGGTCGACCGGGTCGGTCGACTGATATAGACGTGCACAGTATTGTGCACATCGGTCGACCGGGCCGGTCGACCGGTCATTGAGAGTTCTGAAAAAACAGAACTTCCAGAACCAGAAAACTAGGATTTGGGTTTTGGGTTTTGGGTAAGATTTTGGAACTTGTAAAAACATGAAGTATAAGCATGTGTCATACTTCAATCATGTTAAAAATAGTTTGATAAAAATCCTTTTGATAGAACCTTGTTTTTCATAAAAATTGTTTTTCCAAAACTATTGTTTTTCTGAAAATCATATTTCCAAAATATGTTCTCTTTTAAAAACTAAGTTAGAAATGGAATTGAAAAATCTTTTTGAAGCCATGAACCTAACTAAGAGGTGTGTGTGTGATAATCCCATAGCTCTACTTCTAATATCTAGCTTTGACAAAATATCTAAAATAAAATTAAAAATACAAAGCTTGTTTTCTTCAATGTCTTGATCTTGTCTTGATCTTGTCTTGATCTTCATATCATCATCTTGATCCCAAAGCATCCTAGTTGTGCATAGCTTGGGAATCTTCATTTTAGCGGCGAACTCCAAATGTGTGAGTCTTTTAGCGGAGCCGTCAAAAACAACCTGTTAAATAACCTGAAAAATTCTGAAACACAAATATTAAATACATAACTAAATATGTTTTGCTATCATCAAAATAACCGGGATAATGGCCTTTGGGCCAACATATCTCTCTCTCTTTTTGAGTCTCTCAACCCTAATACATGATCTAAAAACGAAATAACATAACAAAATACAAGAAATGAAGAACACCTACCTACACTACACTAAAACATAGAAACCCTAACCTAAAAATGAAAACTCCTCGTTTTGGCCAAATACAGGGGTATATATAGGTGTAGGAACTCTCTGGAAGACGAGACGGGGCCACGCGTCGAAAATCGACGCGTGGCCCCACCAATGGGCCGCGGATCCGCGGCTTTTGCCGCGGAAAAGCCGCGGATCCGCGGCCAAACCAGGGAGTTAAGGGAGTTAACTCCCTGGTTTTGGTGCGGGGATCCATCTTGGCTCTAGGTGCTTCCTGGTATATTCCATTTCTGGTAATTTCGCCCGAATATTCGTCTGACGTGCGTAAAAGTCTAGGTTCATCGTATCTTCTAGATGATCCCTTGCTTGGCCTCCTCGAAATTCGGATTAATTACCCTAAAAGGGGTTTAATTAAGCTCTTATTACTCCTTTGCCCTTGAACTCTTGATTTACCTGCAATAGAGACCAAAACACGGTTTAGACCGGCAATTTATTCATAAATTGGTGGGGAAATGCGATATAATAATGCATAATCGTAGACTAATCACACCCCCACACTTATCTTTTGCTCGTCCCGAGAAAAACAAGAAAAGAAAAAACTATACTACAGAGGTTATTACACCACTTTCGCAGGTGACGCGATTGCACTGAGCGTGTGCAACAAGCCGTTAAACCTCTAGGTTACCCCTAAAGGAGGAGTGTTGTCTCCTGAGGGTTTTCAGTAGATTGCACCCACAAAATCCATAAAGAAAGAAGACAAATGTTATTATTTTGAAAAACGCATTTTGAAGGAAAGACAAGTTTTCAAAATATTTTTGCAAAAATATAAGTGATCTAAGGTCATAAGTCCACCAAAAATCATTCTTCCTTAAACTTAGTCTCTATGCAAGATCTTGTCTTTAATTAAGGTAAGAATTCAAAATTGGATTGAATATTTTATCCTTCATAAAACTTAAATAATATGCACTTTGTGATAGTGAAGATTTCTGGGATTTCAACTCCAACCATCAAGCCATTTATTTATATTCATATATATATTTATTTATTATTATTTTTTCTTTTTTCTTCCCTTAGTTTTCTTAGGCTTTCTATTTCACCCATGTAGTGAGCCTATAACCGATGACTCTCAAACCAGAAGGTCCTAGGGCACCAGATGAGAAAACATCCCTCGGGTTTAAGGACTCGAGTAAATAAGGCCACAAAACTAAGGGGGATTTATTTGTTTCTTTTGACCACCGTTAGGCGTGAATAATCATGCTTCTTGAGGCATAATTATCCAGCTTAATAAGTGATGAATTTTTTTTCTTTTTATTTATGGCATTTTAGGTCTTTATTTCCATCCCAAAAATTGTATAAGTGTGAAGTGCGTACTATCTAAGAAAATTCAAGATAAAATTATCTCCCCAATTTATCTTACTTAGCCTATAATTTTAAACAAGATCCATTATTTCGACTGGGTTTAAGATGTCATAATTAAGGCTTCCTTAATTTCTAAGATCATCTTAATTTTTAAAAATAGATCAAAACTTTGTCTCTTGTTTCAAAAAGTTTTTAAAGAAAGAGAAAAATTTCTATACAAAAGGGAATATTTCTAAAAGTATCTTAAAAGAAGTGTAAAAGAATGAAAATCTAAAAACTCTATGTTAGTAAACCCTCCCCCCACACTTATCTCATGCATTGTCCTCAATGCATCGTGATGTATGTATGCATGAAACAAATAGTGAGGGAAAAAAATCAACTCAAGGTGGTGGTTCCGGTGGCGGTCTGATTGGTCCACGGAATGCGGCCCAATCCATCTTGCGTGGAGTCCGGAGGAACCCACCAGAGACCTCAAGAATACAACCCACTAGAATGATGTATATATGTATAATTTTTATTAAAAATTTTACCCCATCTAATTTTTAAATTTTCAAAATAATTTCAGAGTCAAATTTATTAAGACCCTTGTCCCAGAATGGAATGATAGATTTGGACTCAGGAAATACAGGAACTAATACCGACTCAGGAAAAAGACTTAAGTCAAGTAAAGGTTCGGGAGTCGAGATCGGTTCAGGAAGTGGGTCCAAATCAAGAAGATGAAGCTCAAGTCCACATTTATTTCCCCATGATGGAATGTGACTTTCTAAGATTGGTGATTCAGGTTCAAGAATGGCAGGTATAGGAATCAAAACTGACTCTAAAATGTTGCTCAAATTGGGTAACATAACAGGAGTCAATATTGATTCAGGAATTTGAACTAGATCACAGATTTGAGGATCAAAGTCACATTCCTCATTGAGTTCAATTCCATAAAAATGAGAACTTGCCAATTTATCAATGGAACTTTCAAGAGTATGAAATTGGTTAAGTTCAATATGATCATCATAAATGATTGGTGATTCAATTTCACAATGGACTGGCACTGGATCCAATACTGACTCGGGAAAAGGATTGAAATCAGGTGAAGACACCGGAGTCATAATTGAATCAGAAAGTATAATTGAATCACGAATTTGAGGTTCATGATCATACTCATGCTCAAGTTCAATCTCAGGAAAAGGATAACTTGCCAAAATGTCAATGGGATTTGAAGTTTGGACAAGTTCAGATGGGTGTGCTGAAATTGAATCTTGGTCTCCAAAACAACACGATTCCTTGGCTCTAACAGAATGGTTAGTGACATCAGAAATGGTCAAAGGATAAGAATGGAGAGTTTTGACCATCATATCTATGTCATGATTATGAGCAATTTGAGCTTGAGTCATGATTTCAAGCATCTTTTCATAGTTAATTGGTTCATCATTTTGTTGCGACTGGGCCTGAAAAGATGAAGATTTGTTTTGAAAATTGTGGTGAAATCGTGAGTCCATCAGATTTGATTGTTGTTCGGACTCACGCAAGAATTCCTTACTCGTTCCCCAGGCAGATGGTTGTTCATTATGAGAAGTTGGAACTGAGTAAGACTCTTGAAAATATTGTGGAATTGGAGAGGCCAACATTTTATGAAGTTGTCGCTCGGCCTCTTGTAGGTTGGCTTCTATACTCTTTTCTAGCTAGGATTTTTCTTCAATTTGTGGTTCCAGAAAAGGAGTATAGGAAACGAAATCGGGGAATGAATATTATGTAAATTGTGGACAAGGTGGACACGGTGGACATGGGGGTTGAAAATTAAACTCGGGGGAGGTGAATCCCCATTGACTCTGTGACGCGTTGAAATTATTTTGGAAATTATAGTCATAAGAATATGGGTATGGGTTGTATTGATTCGGATAAGTCCAACCCGGTGTATTTGGTTGGTGCATATTGTAAAAAGCCGGGTTGGAATTATCCGAATCGAATGGGGTCGATGTGAAATATGGATTCATATTTGAATTGAAAGAATTGTTATTGTTGAATTCCATTTCACAAACAATCACAAACAAAAAAGAAAAATCAAACAACAAACAAAAAGAAATAAAATCAAAACCAAGCCTATAGTAGGGTTGACCTAGACAACTCCTAACTGGTCGATTACCCGGGGGAGGTTGTTGCTTGAATCCGACCACAAGCTAATCGGCCAGGTAGGGGCAAAATACGGTGGGAGGTATCCGTGCGTAAGCAACGGGCCTTAATTACACCAAACCACGGTATCTTCGAGGCGTAACCTCTTAATCCCCAACCTTAGACACCGATTTCACAAGAGTAAGATTCAAAACAAGTTCCACCCTCGGTCAATCTCTTAATGAGTCCGAGATGTCCCTAGGAGCCAACGTCTATCAATTTTTTATTAGGCCTTGGGTTGCGTGAGTGGGGAGGTGATTTTTGGGCTAAGGAAGGGTGATGAAATCCCCACCTTATCTTGTATGGGTTTTACCCTTAATTTTAATTCGTGCAAGTGTGCAATATAGACAAGAATATAACACAAAGCGATAAATCACCCACGTGTTTGTCCTACGCTATATGCAATGCCATATGTACACCTCAGTCTAGATCACAATAACAGAACAAAATACAGTATATTGGAATTGAATCGACACGTGCCTAAATGCAAATGTCTAAGCCGTTTTAAAAGCGTCCAAAATACCGTATTTTAGTTCTTTAGTTTATTGTGGTGTGTAGGCAATCAAAGCAGGAAAGATAGCAGTACAAATCTACTAGCTATTACAATATACACATCCCAGCACAACAAGATACACAATGTTCACAAAATGGCCGCGTTTTCGCGGCAAAAGTCGTGGTTGCGCTGCAGTTCTTTAAAAGCTGAGTCCCTGCTTTCTAGAGCAGGGAGATGCAATGCTAGTGTTTATTCTGCAATATTAAGAACCTGTAAAGATTGTCCTGCACACCAAAACAGAGAAGACAATGTTAACAAAAACGTGAAATCAAAACCATTCCCGTTCCCCGGCAACGGCGCCAAAAACTTGATCGGTGCGGGAAACCAGCACTCTTAAAATGTGTTTTATGAAATCAATGTAAAAGCCCAGATATGTGCTAATGTACCCTCGATACTTCCTTTATAGCATGGGCTCAAAGGGTCGAATCCACAGGGACGAGAGGCGATAGAAGCATTAACAGTTTTTATTCACGTTTTATGTTAACAGTTCTTCTTTGTTAAAGAATTAGAAAAAGAAAAGAAAAGAAAAGGAAATTAAGCATGTGGTAGGTGGAGAAGGCGATGAAAACGGCGAAGAAAACAGAAGAGAAGTGGTTTGGAAAACAAAATAGAAAAGAAGATGAAGCTTATGGTAGAGAAGATGAAATGAAGGTTAAACAAAGAAGATGGTGAAAATACGATGAAACGATAAAAGAAGTATTTTGAAATAGACTTTTAAAACAAGATAAAATAAAGCTCATGGCTGCTAACTACCAATTGCTCCACTAACCATGCTAACCTCTCAGTGATAGTTGCCTCACATTGATCCTCGGCCATCACTAATCCTTGGCTTCAAGAGACGATACAAAGCATGGCAAATGAGATGGTTCTTCACATTCAAACTTGCATCAAGAGCAAGCTAATACAAACATTAAATCATCAAACCATTGAAAGCAAGCATGAAATAAGAGAGAGTTAGCTTGGTTAGCAAGTTAGCAAGTTAGATGTTAGAACCCATCATCATGAGCCATCAATGGCTCTTGCAAGAGCAAGGCCTTATAGAGGCTACTAGATTCATGTGGATTATCAAGTAAGTGGTTAGATGGTTAGTGGTTAGTAGTTAGATTGTCATGAGAAGAAAAGTTATCCAAGCAACATGTAGAAGATGGAGGAGATTACATTGGAGAAGAAAGGAGGCACCTTTACATAGATTGTCACCATCTATCACATCAATCCCTCTCTATCTCTCTCTCTCTCTGAATCTCTCAGCCCTAATACATGATCTAAAAATGAAATAACATAACAAAATACAAGAAATGAAGAACACCTACCTACACTACACTAAAACATAGAAACCCTAGCCTAAAAATGAAAACTCCTCGTTTTGGCCAAATACGGGGGTATATATAGGCGTAGGAACTCTCTGGAAGACGAAACGGGGCCACGCGTTGAAAATCGACGCGTGGCCCCACCAATGGGCCGCGGATCCGTGGCTTTTGCTGCGGATCCGCGGCCAAACCAGGGAGTTAACTCCCTGGTTTTGGTGCGGGGATCCGTCTTGGCTCTAGGTGCTTCCTGGTATATTCCATTTCTGGTAGTTTCGCTCGAATATTCATCTGACGTGCGTAAGAGTCTAGGTTCATCGTATCTTCTAGATGATCCCTTGCTTGGCCTCTACGAAATTCGGGGTTAATTACCCTAAAAGGGGTTTAATTAAGCTCTTATTACTCCTTTGCCCTTGAACTCTTGATTTACCTGCAATAGAGACCAAAACACGGTTTAGACCGGCAATTTATTCATAAATTGGTGGGGAAATGCGATATAATAATGCATAATCGTAGACTAATCAATGTTCGCGCTCGCCGACGACGATCGGCGGTGACCCTCAAAGAGGCAGAAGATGCCATCCCACACATATAAATTTACAGCACTCAACAAGAAGGGAACGACAAGGTTTGCGACGCACCGACGAAGGCTCTGGCGGAGGGGGTGGAGGCCGTGGAGGATGTCAATAGATTGTCGGAGAGGAGTGGGGTGTCCTCGCACTCGCCGACGGAGAAAAATGGGCTCCGGCGGGTCCCAACGACAAGAGAGAAGAGGGACAGTGGCCATGGATGCACACAAGGATGTGCTCAAGGGGTGCTTGGTTATTCTCTGTTGGAGAGGCTATGCATGGCTTGGAGGCACGACCAATGGGAGAAAGTCATGGGGGTGCAACCTCAAAATAACAACAACAATAACAACAGCTGCAGCAGCCACAATGGCTGCTGCTGTGTGCGCACGACCGAGAAGCTGACCTGGTGGCGGGGGGCCACGTGTGGAGGAGAAGGGATGAGGAGAACACGACAGAGGTAGGGCATAGCAGAGCTCACAGTTTTCTGGCGAAAGCCGATAGAGAGGCGCAGGGGTGCTGCCGTAAGGGGATGCGCGTGGGTGATCCGGGGCTGTCATGGAGGAGAGGGGGCGCTGCCAAAGGCTCCAGGTGCTGGCATGCACGGCGCTCTGGCGATGGCCCAGGGAATGCGGAGGGGCTGGAGATGCTGGGTTGTCGTGTTGCCGTGGCCTGCGGAGGAAGGCTCCGGCGATGTCTCGCGACAAGGAGGAGGTGGACACGACTCGGTTGTGTTCGGCCATGTTCTGTGTGTGATGGGGAAAAAGAGAGGGAGTGAGTGAGAGAATAATTTAAGAGAGAGGGAGGACATGAGCGAGAGAGTGGGAACAGGTGTAGACGTAGGGGAGGATAAAGGAAGACGTGGCAGAGAAAAAAATAAGAGAGCAAGAAGGGAACGTGCAGGTGAAGGAGAAGGTAGGGTATCATAATCTATAAGTATAATGCGTGTAATTTCATTGCACATGCCATTGTGGCAAAGTGGTGTAGGCTTTCTAGTTGGGGGATTGGGTCTCTGGCTCAAAACCTGTGTGATTACACAATAAAAAGGGTTTTGGTTTATTTGTTTTGTATTTGGTGAAGTCTTTTAAGGTTAAATATAGACTACTTTATTATCAATGCCAAACAATGAAGGAATTATTATTGGTGGGTTAAATGCTTTGATGATGAGACATAGGTTCGGAACCTATTAAATAACATGCGGATTTTCTAATTTTTATTTTATTTTATTTTTATTTTTATTGCATTTTTTTTATAAATCAGCATTTAATTATTAGTTTATTGGATTAAACTCTTATAAATTCAAAAAAATTCTAAAATATTCTCAAAAATAGAAGATGCCATCCTGAGCATTGTTGTGAAGTCGGGTCTCTAAAATTCATCACTGGTTGTTAATTAAAAGTCCCGGAATCAGTTTGTGACACCGATTGACCCCGAATTGAGATTCTTCTCTAATAATTCACAAAAATTTTCAGAAAATCTAGAAAAATTCAAAATATTGGAAAATAATATCTTGAGCAGAAATGGCCTTAACCAAACTACCAAGATAATTAAATCGGTTATTGGATACCAGTATTGACACCCATACATTGGGAACCGAGGGTTACAATCCTACACACCATATAAAAATTTCATCCCCGAAATTTCAATAAGGCGAGGAAAGATAAAAATCAAGTTAAATGAGAAGTTAACGCTTCCACATAGCTTCTAACTGCATCAATGGTCCACCTTGCTTCCGCTGCTCCCTGATCTCGACTACCAGGTTCAACATGGAGTAACCGCTTCCAAGAAACAAGATCAAGTAGAAGAATCGAGAAGAATAATAAGAATCAAAATAGAATTCAGATTACTCTAAGAGAAGAATTAGAATCAGAGACATCAAAAGAATCAAGTAATAGATTTTTAAAGAAAGGACACTTGATTCCCAAGTGGACTTAGTATCACTGTGTAAGTAATATATGTATATTGCAGTGTAACTATAACATGTTCAAGTCACTGGTAAGAATCGGTCCTTTTTATTTCAAACCTGGCTCTGATACCAAGTAAACCCTGTCACACCCCGCTTCCCAAAATACGAGGAAACGGAGTTGCGACAAGAGTCGACAATGTATATATGCGAGGAGAAAGCCCTAATGCGACGAGAATGCCCTACGTATACACGCTAAGCCTAAAGTAACCTGAACAAGCTATATAATCATCTATAAAGGCACTAAAATCACTGCAATAATATATATAATGTCTAACACAATGATAGCATAAGAATAAGAACATGAAATGTGACTGGATACGAATAGAAAGATTCAAGGAATAACATGAATAGAAGAGGAGGGATACTGATAATCAGGAAGAGAGAGACTCCAGCTCCTCAAGTTTCATGTGATCCTCTCCAAATACCTGGTCAGCAATAAATAGCCCCAGATCTGGATATGCAAATCCAGGGAGCCAGAACACCTAGTGAATGTGTAAGAATAAAAGGGAAAGACATGTGAATATAAATGTGAGCAGACTATGAAACATATAAACTGGAATAAAACAGAAATAACATATAAAACATTAATAGAAAGTAACAAAATCAGTCAGTATAAAATCAGATGTCCAATCAGGTGTCAGGTGTATAATTAGGTCATTGGTATAATCGGATGTCCACAATCAACCATATATATCAAGTTCACTCTACAAAGTCAATGTAAGATTTTAGTTTTGTCATTAATTATGTCAGCGAATACCGATTGTCACGTGCAAGAGACGCATCCCATACTACGCCTACCACACGTGTCAATCAGGGTCCTAGGTTATTGAAACTGATTAGTTGGAGACGTTGTCCAAGCTTTAGGTGGGTCCCGTACATACCCGGGACCACGGCCCCTGATACCTGGCACTAAACCAGGCCCATACCGTTAGGTACTCAGTAATAATAACAGTAGTAATATCATATGGATGCCAGTCATCTCTAGGAAACCTATAGTGGAACCCTCATTTCGGCTATGCAACCTGTATCCTAGGTCTACCCAAAAAATAGACGTTATCTCCTCCATCAATGTTCCAAATCCTAGTGTAAGTTGTCTTTTACATTATTATTTAATTCAGTTTAATCAATCAATATCCATGTTACCTAGAATACTGAAACTTTGCGGTAACAGTAACAGTGCGGTAATTGTATACACAGTGAATAGTAATAAAAATAGTGGACAGCAACTGTAACTGTGTATATGATGAATAGAGTTGTACCGAGTGTTACAGTCTAACGATACCTTCCTAGAAACTTTCAGTAACATGAATAATTATAGTAACAAGTCTAGACATTGATCCAATACAACACAGTCTAATCTAGAATCAGTCAAATCTCATCCAACGATATTATATCTGTAATTGATCCATTAACTCATAATCTCAAAAGCAATCCTCATGAACATCACATATCAATCCATGTTACATATAATCTTAATAATCATCATGAACATCAAATACTGTTGGCCCAGGAGGCTCATTGCTCTAGTTTTGATGATGATTAACTCATGTAGTTATAGTTTACTAATAATCTTGTGATATTTAGTTTCAGATATTTGATCACGATATTAGTAGGTGTTTGGCTTCAACAAAAGAGTTTTGGAGCTAACACATGTTGATTCAAGAGCTCGCACGTCAAGATTACATCTAGCACTCGGTTGGAGTCAAGCTCGTTGGACCGTGTTTGGATCGAGTCGACTTGGAAAAGGAGTTCTATAAGAAGATCTCGGTTTGTTTAGTTTAAGTTATTTAGATCTTATGTAAAGATTAGATAGTGTTGATATGCTCAAGTTCACATACACACACAAGTTTAAATGTTTGGTTTTGATTTTCGGTTTAACCGGATTTTGAATTTCATGTCAAAAACATAGATAGATATCTTTACATGTATATTGGATTCTATCCATATATAATATACTTCAAAATTGTTTCAATATCATGTTTTTGTATTTACATGAGTTCTGGAGAAAACAGTTTTCCATTTCAAAAATCTAAGTTTTGGAAAATACCGATTTTGGTTTAAGGCAAAATTTCAATATCACAAAAATGGTTCAAATAGTTTATAATATGTGTTGAATTTTTGTCACACATATTTGTATTTCAAAGATCTAATAAGAACTTATTTTTGTGGAATTTATGTGATTTTATGGGATTTAATCAAAGGTAAAAAGACAAGTTTTCAAATCCTATAAATGCTTGGACTGGCCTTCTGTCGGTCGACCGGACGGTCGACCGAACCAGCAGTCGGTCGACCGGTCCGATCGACCGATGTGCACGAAGACGTGCACAGGCCATAGGCTGAAGGGCCGGTCGACCGCACAGTCAACCTCCTTAGAGCTTCTGCTCTCTGGAAATGGCCCCGGTCGACCGGGCGGTCGGCCGGCAGAGAGCCTCTGCTCTCTATTTCAGACCTCGGTCGACCGCTTGCACAACGGTCAGAAATGTGACCATTGGCCGGTCGACCGGGCGGTCGACCGGAAGAGCATTTCTGCCCTTTCCAGCTGCCAACGGGCATAATTCTTTTGGGCTATAAATACCCACTTTTCTTGGGCTGTTTTAACCAAGTTTTTAAGAGCAAATTTTCTAATCTTTTTAAGTGTTTAAACAGCAAGTTTAAAAGAGTTTTAGTGGCTTAAAGATTTATTCTTTATTTGTTTTTAAAAGGGTTGAAAATTCAAAGAAAATAGAGTCTTTTGGGAATCAGTTTTTGATCTTGATTTCATATCTATTTGGAGATTTTTCCAAGTGTTTTTCTTTGTTCCAAACTCTTTATTTTCTCACACTTGAGCTATCTATTTATCCTATCTATTAGGATCATTGTTTTTGTGAGAAAAATTGGTTTGTGGTTGTTGATACCTCCAAGAGTTGTAAATCTCTTTACTTTGTTGTTATCCCTCTTAGGTAGAGGTGATTGTCGAGTTTGTGGAGGTTGTGTTGGTATCCCTCTAGTGAGAGGTGATTGTGGAGGTTGTATTGGTATCCCTCTAAGTGTAGAGGTAATTGAGGTTGTTGGTTTGGCTTTGTGCCTTGTCCCTCTAGTGAGAGGTGATTGTGTTGGCTTTGAGCCTTATCCCTCTAGTGAGAGGTTGATTGTTGTTTGGCTAAGTGCCCATCCCTCTAAGTGTAGAGGTGATTGTTGCTGTGGCTTGCCTCTTGTGTAGAGGTTGTATTTGTTGCAGAGAGGAGTTGTGTACTCCAAGTTTGTATTACCCAAATCCTCAGTGGAGGTTCCCTGTGTGGGAAGTCCTGTGTGGACGATATAGTGAAAATTCTTCTATGTGAAGGTAGGGACGTAGAGTTAGGTGCTCGAACCTTGAAACATATCTTTGTATTTGCGTTTGATCCACTATCTCTAAACTCTCTCTCTTACATTATGCATTGCATCATATTCTTCATTTCATATGTATATGCTTGGGCTTGATTGTGTGTCATACTTGTGTTGAACCAAGAGAGCTTTACATAGCACCTCAACTCTTATTTGGAGGAATGAGTTAGTCTATAGCCCTTCACCGGGAATTCGGCGACACTCTTTGGTTACACTAAGTGTATTACAATTTATTTTAATTCCGCATTATTTGTCATTAGATTAGCCATACACCAATTCACCCCCACTCTAAGTGTACTTATAATTGGTATCAGAGCCTTCGCTCCTGATATTTGGTTTAACCACCTAAGAGTGAGATCTTGGTTAGCTAATCTAGATTTGCATTTGCACACTTATTTGCTTACACACACTCATGGACTTCATGACCCCTCCCATGTATGATACTTCAAACATTGATGTTTGGAAAAGCTAGGATGTCCATGTACCTCAAAACCCTAGCTTTGCATGTTTTCCTTGCCGCTACCAAGAAATCCTATCTTGGTAATAGCAAGCATATAAAGGCCAATGCACAAGCCCTAGAGGCACTTAGATGCACTCTAAGTAAAGATTATTTGTCTATGATTTCTCATTGTGATTCCACTTTTGCAGTGTGGAACACTTTGACCTCCCCGCGCCACAACCGACAAATCATGTGGAGATGGAATCTAGTGGAGATGAGTCCCACAACATTGCTGCATGGTCCAAGGGAATGACTCCCTTGAGGTAAACTCGGACACCCAGCTAGATAATGATTATGCTAGTTCTTCTAGTGATGACTATATTGATGCCAATGTATTAAATGAAGAACTATCTATTGTGTGTGAAAAATTGCTTGAAAAATACCAACTTTTGAAAAAAAAGAGTCTTAAATTAAAAGAAGATAATAAAATTTTGTCTTCTAAATCTAACATTGTTTTGCAAGAAAGAGATGAGATTAAGTGAACGGGACTCTTTGAAATCCTAACTTGAACTTGCCCTTAATGAAAACAAAATCTTTAAAAATAAAAATGATTGTAATGATGTTTTGAAGAAAAATGAGACTTTAACTTCAAAACATGATATTGCTCTAAAAGAGAACAATTCTTTGAAAAACAAAATTGCTTCAATTTTAAAAAAATTGTATTTGATTTCTAATAAAAATAAATCTTTAAAAAATGATTTAGATTCTCATGTTTGTCATGCTAGTGTAGCTTCATCATCTAGTGCACTTATTGCATGTTCCACCTCTTCTTCTCAAATTGAAAAATGAAATATGTAGTTTAAAGAAGAGTGTTGATTGTTTGGGCTCCACTTTGAGCCAATATGCCATGAACCACACACGGTTGGAATCCATGTTTCAGAAGAAACATGCTCGTCACATGCATGCACACCATACATGGCATACACATGCTTCTCACGTTCATACACACAACACTATGTATGCTCATGTGTACACTTGTACACATTATGGACGTAAGGGCCACCTTACAAAATTTTGTTATGATAGACTAAATGATTCAAATTTTGTAAATAGATATGTTTGGGTTAGGAAAGGTGCTAACCCCTATGGACCCAATAGAGTATGGGTACCAAAAGTTACCCCTACTTTAATTGATGTAGGTGTGGGCTCTCGCTTGACGTGAGGGCATTGGTGCCTTGATGGTGGATGCCTTTGTGCTTGATGGACATTACATTGGATGCATCACCTTCAAGGGAATTTGGTGGGAGGACCACCATGATTTGGAGATATAGAGATAAGCCTTAATGGTTTTGGTAACTATCTCTCACTCCCATTTAGTTTACATGCTTTAATTATTGATGTTTTAGCATGTTTTGGTGTTTCATGATTATTATAAATGCCATGATAATTAGACTTATGACATACATGTATAGTAATTGAGATACACTCATATTCATATGGATCTATATTTTGTGTTCTCACTTTAGTTTAGCTATTGTGTATATCAT
Source organism: Agave tequilana (assembly GCA_038442645.1). Taxonomy (NCBI): domain Eukaryota; kingdom Viridiplantae; phylum Streptophyta; class Magnoliopsida; order Asparagales; family Asparagaceae; genus Agave; species Agave tequilana. The sequence continues at coordinate 32,416 of JAVJIF010009003.1, read as the reverse complement.
ATCTCTAAGACATGTGCATTTAGCCTAATAATCATGTTGATTTATGTTTAGTTTATGATTTTTGCATTTCACGTTTTTGTTGGCCCAGAGGCCTTCCACTCTAATTTTGATGATGATTAACTCATGTAGTTATGTTTACTAATTATCCTGTGATGTTTAGTTTCAGATCATTTAATCAAGATATTAGTTGGTGATTGCTTCAACAAGATGGTTTTGAAGCTTTCACATGATGATTCCAGAGCCCGAGCATCAAGATCATACTTAGCATCAAGATCATACATAGCACTCGTTGGAGTCTAACTCGGTGGATCAAGGAGTTGTTTAGATCGAGTCGACTTGAAGATGGAGATTGTCAAGAAGACTTAGGTATCCTAGTTTAGTTTGTGTTTTAGATCCATGTGTAAAATTAGATAGTGTGATATGCTCAAGTTCACAATACACACACGTTTCATGTTTTGGACGTTTTTCATTTTTTGGTTTAACCGATATTGGTTTTCATGAATAGATAGTATCAATACAAATTTACTTTGTTTAAGTATATATTAGATATATTCTATATACATGTAAGCTTAATTTCCTAGACAAACTTATTTTGATATGCCTATTCATGAGTTTTGGTGTTTTGGTATTTTTAACAAAACATATATTTGGAATTAAAGTCAAAAACATGGATATGTATATGTTTCATGTATATTGGACCTATGTCCATATGCATCATGCCTAATAATGTTTAAGTATCATGTTTTTGTATTTGGATAAGGTTTGGACAAAGTTTATTTGAATAGTCTAAGTTTGGAAAAATACAGGTTTTGGTTTTCGGTAATTTTTTCATAACACAAAAATGGTTCAAATGTTTGATAATTGTGTTGAAATTTTTATCACATGTTTGTATAGCATATATAATGTTAGAAACTTTTTTTGTGAATTTTTAGAAGTTTTATGGGATTTTTTAGAATATTTAAAAACCCAATTTTCTGACCCAGATTGCCTTCTGCCAGGCTCTGGCGGTCGACCGGACCCAGAGTCGGTCGACCGATCGGTCGACCGACGTGCACAAGCTTGTGCACGTTGGCCAGGTTCAAGGCATGGTCGACCGAGCGGTCGACCGGGCGGTCGACCGGCTTCTTCCAACGGTCAAAAATATGACCGTTGGCGGTCGACCGGCCGGTCGACCGCTAGCCGCCAGGACTGACAATCAGCTCCTAACGGCTAGTTTTTGATTGGGCCTTATATAAACCCCATTTCTTTGGGATTTTGGCTAAGGTTTTCAAGAAGAAAAAATTGCCTATTCTCTAGTGTTTAAAACAAGTTTTCAAAAGTGTTTAAAGCTTAAAAGATTTCATCTTTGTTTTGTTTTCAAGGGTTTTGGAAAATTCAAAGAAAACTAGGTTTTGGGATATTGTTTTGGATCTTCATTTCTATCATTTACAAGAGGTTTCCCAAGTAGTTTTTCTTTGTTATTTGATTTCCAAAAACACCTTGATTTTCACTTAAGCTATATCATTCTATCCTATTCTATTTAGGATCATTTAATTGTGGGAAAAGGAGATTTGGTTTGTGGTTGAGATATACCACTTGTTGTACCCTCCTTGATTTGTTGTATCCCTCTTTGGTAGAGGTTGATTGGAGTGGTGGCTTGCTCCCTCTTTGGAAGAGGTTGAGGTTGTGGTTTACTCCCTCTTGGTGAGGTGGAGTTGGATTGGTGTTTGTATCCCTCTTCGGTAGAGGTGGATTGTGCTTGTATCCCTCTCGGTGAGGTGGATTTGGTTGTATTGGTGGAGTTCGGTACTCCAGTCTTCGGTAGACCATTTGTACTGCCTCGGTGGAGGTTGTATTGGTTGAGAGAGGAGTTCGGTATTCCTAGTAGATTGAAAATCCTTCTCGGTGAAGGCGGGGACGTAGAGCTCGGTGCTCGAACCTCGAAACACATCTTCTTGTTTGCGTTTGATCAATTGGCTCTCAACCCTCTCTCTCTTTTATTTGTGCATTGCATTATTCATATTGTCATATCTTATATGCTTGTGTTGTGCCTTGCATCTAATCATATTGCTCATCATATATTATATGCTTGGATTGTTTGTGTGTGCCTCACTTGTGCCTAACCACAAGAGCTTCATATAGCGCCTCAACTCTTATTCAGAGGAATCAAAAGGAGTTAGTCCAGAGCCCTTCACGGGGAATTCGGCTACACTCGTTGGTTGCACTAAGTGTAGTTGCAATTAAGTTTTAATTTTCGCATTTAGTTCATTAGATTAGCGGCACACCTATTCACCCCCCTAGGTGTACTTACAATTGGTATCAGAGCCTATGCTCCTGATATTTGGTTTAACCACCTAGGAGTGTGATCTTGGTTAGCTAATCTTTCATTTGGATTTGCACGTATATTTGTTTGCACACACTCATGGATTGCTTGTCACCTCCCATGTTCGATGTCTCCAACATTGACATGTGAAAATTTAGAATGTCCATGTACCTAAAAACCCTAGGATTGCATGTTTTTCTTGCCGCTACCAAGAAATGCTATCTTGGTAACCGCAATCATATAGGGGCCAATACACAAGCCCTTGAGGCTATTAGAAGCACGCTAAACAAAGAATATCTTATGCTTGTTTCTAATTTTGATTCCGCCTTTGCAGTGTGGAACAAGTTGACAACCTCCAAGCTTCAATTGCCAATTCAACCGGAGGAGGAATCTAGCGGAGAATCCGAGTCACAATGCTTCATGGTCCAAAGGAATGACTCCCTTGAGGTATATTCGGAATCTCAACTAGATTGTGATGATGCTAGTTCTTCTAGTAATGAGCATGTTGATCCTAACACTTTAAATGAAGAACTTTCTATTGTTTGTGAAAAATTGATAGAAAAATATAATCTTTTGAAAAAGAAGAGTTTTGAACTTAATAAAGAAAACAAGGATTTATGTTCAAGACTTGATTTGGTTTTGCAAGATAAAGTGAAGATTTCTAATGAAAGGGATTCATTGAAATCTAGACTTGATCTTGTCTTAAAAATGATTGTGAAATAATTTTGAAGAAAAATGAAAACTTGTCATCAAAAAGTTAATTTTGTTTTAAAAGAAAATGATTCTTTAAAAATGAAAATTGCTTCTATTTCTAAGGACTTGGAAGTTTGTTTAAAGAAAAATGAATCTTTACAAAATAATATAGATTCACATGTCTGCCATGCTAGGGTAGTTTCACCTAGTTCACCCATTGCATGCTCCACTTCTTCTTTAATTAAAAATGATATATCCATGCTAAAGAAGAATATTGATTGTTTGGGCTCCACTTTGAGCCAATGTGTTTTGAGCCATACACGTTTGGAATCTATGTTTTGAAAGAAACAAGTTCCTATTATGCATGCACACCCTACACGGCATACACATGCTCCTCACGTACACACCCATCACATGTATGCTCATGTGTACACTTGTACACATTGTGGACGAAAGGGCCACCTTGCTAAATTTTGCTATGATCGTATACATGATGTTAATTTAGCAAATAAATTTGTTTGGGTTAGAAAAGGTACTAACCCCCTGGACCCAATAGAGTATGGGTACCAAAGACCACCCCTATTGTATTTGATGTAGGTGTGGGCTCTCGCATGACGTGAGAGCGATGGTGCCTTGAGGTGGATGCGTTCCGAGCTTCATGAGGATTATTTGGATGCATCACTTTCAAGGGGAGTTTGGTGGAAGGACCACCTTGGTTTGGAGAACTAGAGAGGTGCCCTCATCGGTTTTGGTATCGATCTCTAACTCTCGTTTATATTTACATGCTTTCATATCATTGTTTATAGCATGTTTTGATGTTTATAGATTATTATGATTATGCCATGTGAATTAGATTAGTGATATACATGTTAGTTATTTGAGATACCCATGTTTAATATGGATCTATATCTATGTGTTCTCACCTTATTTTTAACTAATATGTATGTCCTAGATCTAATGCACATGCATATACATAATGATCATATGGATGTTTATGACCTTTGTTTTTGATGCTTCATGATTTGAATATATGTTTAAATGTTAGTTTTCATTAAGATTAGTATTTATACTTGTACATATAGTGGGCCACAAATAAATTTTTATATGTTTGAGCTTGAACGCTTATTTGTACCCATTAGATGTGCTAGTATAGTTTAGTTTTGATGATTCATGCATTTGACTTGTATTCCCATTTTTGGACATGTTTTATGATCATGTGTTTTCACTTCATGTATATGTCCATCTTATCTAAACTATTGATTATACATATACATCCTTTGAGCCACGTGCCTTAATGCATATACATTTGTGGACTCGTTATGTTTTGGATATGTATGTATACTTTAGTTTATACTTGACATACATATGCCTTGAAGAAATCAAGTTTTGATGATTTTCATGTTTTGAGGAATATTGAGCTTGAATGTCTATTTTCATGATTATTTGTGTCACATAACACTTGTACACTCACTTTATTTAAATGTTTCTCATGATTATGTTTTTCATGAGTATGTATGGGCTTTATGGACTTCGAGTGTTTAGTGCCATGTGATTTACATGTATTTCATGAAATATAATTTTGTTTTATTCCTTGCTTGAAGGATTTCGTACTAGTTTAGAAGTTTTTCCATTTAACTAGTTCGGATTCTTCGTTATGGTAGAGTTTTCAAACATACTTTATTTTTTTTTAAAAACCTATTTTTGAAAACCCCAACCTTCCAAGGGCGGTTGGATGGGAGACCATGCACATGTTTGCTTTATAGTGAAAATCATTTTAAACTTGAGCATGATTGGGTGGTAGGAAATATGAGATATACTCTTGATATTATTGTTGTTTCAATTGGTATCATTGGATTCTTTCAATTGGTATCAATATTGACATTTCTTGTATACTCATATATATTTTTATGTATGTATGCTTTCACTTCAAATTGTATCAATTTCGATTGGTATCTAATTTTTCATACATATACATGTTTATGCTAAAGCTTGAATTTTTAATAACCATCATGTTTCAATTGATATTTTAAACACAAGCTTATGCATCTTTTTAGTTGGTATTTCATAAAGGGGGAGAAAATTTGTATTTTTATCTTTCAATTGGTATTTTGTTTACCGTTGATTTCTACTCCCACACTTTATGTTGAAAATTGATTTTATTTTGATATCATATGCTCTAAATGACAAATACTTACAATTGGTATCTTTTTGTATCAAGATGTTTATTTGAATACTTTCAAATTGGTATCAATGCCTTATTTACTTTCAAGTAGTATATGTTTACTTTCTTTTGATATCTAAATGTACTACTTTGACACATTTTTAATTGGTATCAAATTTATTTTATTGAGGAGCTTGACAACTCTTCTTTATGTGGTACACGTGTGTAGGGGGAGCTTCACATCTCCTCTTATACATTACATATTATGTGTTATGTGAATTAGTGCTTGTCATCATTTCTTCATGTAATGCATATATGTAGGGAAGTTAACTTAGCATCTTCCTCTTCATGAATATATATCGCATATACTCTTATTATTGATTTGTTTGTTTGACCCCTTAGTTAATTCTTTGTTTCGAACAAAAAGGGGGAGAAGAATTTATTGATTTGTTTTTACTTTGACCCCTTGTTGATGATTGACAAAAAGGGGGAGAAGTATTTGGTATATATATGCATGTTTTTGGAAAAAGGAGTTATGTTTATGCATATATGTTTTGTGTTTTTGCAAATAGGAGAAATTTTTTTGATGTGTTTCATGTTTATCTCCATGCATTTGCATACATGTTTATGAGCTTTTATTGCATATTTATTTGTTTATTGTGATGCATGAGTTAAGGGGGAGCTTCTTTGAAGCTTAACTTTAATCCATGCATATATAACTCCATGAGTTTTGTCATCATCAAAAAGGGGGAGATTGTTGGCCCAGAGGCCTTCCACTCTAGTTTTGATGATGATTAACTCATGTAGTTATGTTTACTAATTATCCTGTGATGTTTAGTTTCAGATCATTTAATCAAGATATTATTTGGTGATTGCTTCAACAAGATGGTTTGGAAGCTTTCACATGATGATTCTAGAGCCTGAGCATCAAGATCATACATAGCACTCGTTGGAGTCTAGCTCGGTGGATCAAGGAGTTGTTTGGATCGAGTCGACTTGAAGATGGAGATCGTCAAGAAGACTTAGGTATCCTAGTTTAGTTTGTGTTTTAGATCCATGTGTAAAGATTAGATAGTGTGATATGCTCAAGTTCACAATACACACACGTTTCATGTTTTGGATTCGTTTTTCGGTTTTTGGTTTAACCGATATTGGTTTTCATGAATAGATAGTATCAATACAAGTTTACTTTGTTTAAGTGTATATTAGATATATTCTATATACATGTAAGCTTAATTTCCTAGACAAACTTATTTTGATATGCCTATTCATGAGTTTTGGTGTTTTGGTATTTTTAACAAAACATATATTTGGAATTAAAGTCAAAAACATGGATATGTATATGTTTCATGTATATTGGACCTATGTCCATATGCATCATGCCTAATAATGTTTAAGTATCATGTTTTTGTATTTGGATAAGGTTTGGACAAAGTTTATTTGAATAGTCTAAGTTTGGAAAAATACAGGTTTTGATTTTCGGTAATTTTTTCATAACACAAAAATGGTTCAAAATATTTGATAATTGTGTTGAAATTTTTATCACATGTTTGTATAGCATATATAATGTTAGAAACTATTTTTGTGGATTTTTAGAAGTTTTATGAGATTTTTTAGAATATTTAAAAACCCAATTTTCTGACCCAGATTGCCTTCTGTCAGGCTCTGGCGGTCGACCGGGCCGGTCGACCGGACCCAGAGTCGGTCAACCGGTCGGTCGACCGACGTGCACAAGCTTGTGCACGTTGGCCAGGTTCAAGGCACGGTCGACCGAGCAGTCGACCGGCCAGAGCGCTTTGCTCTCTTGTTTTGGGCGGTCGACCGGGCGGTCAACCGGCTTCTTCCAACGGTAAAAAATATGACCATTGGCGGTCGACCGGCCGGTCGACCGCCAGCCGCCAGGACTGACAATCAGCTCTTAACGGCTAGTTTTTGATTGGGCCTTATATAAACCCCATTTCTTTGGGATTTTGGCTAAGGTTTTCAAGAAGAAAAATTTGCCTATTCTCTAGTGTTTAAAACAAGTTTTCAAAAGTTTTTAAAGCTTAAAAGATTTCATCTTTGTTTTGTTTTCAAGGGTTTTGAAAAATTCAAAGAAAACTAGATTTTTGGGATATTGTTTTGGATCTTCATTTCTATCATTTACAAGAGGTTTCCCTAGTAGTTTTTCTTTGTTATTTGATTTCCAAAAACACCTTGATTTCCACTTGAGCTATATCATTCTATCCTATTCTATTTAGGATCATTTAATTGTGGGAAAAGGAGATTTGGTTTGTGGTTGAGATTTACCACTTGTTGTACCCTCCTTGATTTGTTGTATCCCTCTTTGGTAGAGGTCGATTGGAGTGGTGGCTTGCTCCCTCTTTGGTAGAGGTTGAGGTTTTGGTTTACTCCCTCTTGGTGAGGTGGAGTTGGATTGGTGTTTGTATCCCTCTTCGGTAGAGGTGGATTGTGCTTGTATCCCTCTTGGTGAGGTGAATTTGGTTGTATTGGTGGAGTTCGGTACTCCGGTCTTCGGTAGACCATTTGTACTGCCTCGGTGGAGGTTGTATTGGTTGAGAGAGGAGTTCGGTACTCCTAGTGGATTGGAAATCCTTCTCGGTGAAGGCGGGGACGTAGAGCTCGGTGCTCGAATCTCGAAACACATCTTCTTGTTTGCGTTTGATCAATTGGCTCTCAACCCTCTCTCTCTTTTATTTGTGCATTGCATTATTCATATTGTCATATCTTATATGCTTGTGTTGTGCCTTGCATCTAATCATATTGCTCATCATATATTATATGCTTGGATTGTTTGTGTGTGCCTCACTTGTGCCTAACCACGAGAGCTTCATATAGCGCCTCAACTCTTATTCAGAGGAATCAAGAGGAGTTAGTCCAGAGCCCTTCACGGGGAATTCGGCTACACGTTGGTTGCACTAAGTGTAGTTGCAATTAAGTTTTAATTTCTGCATTTAGTTCATTAGATTAGCGGTACACCTATTCAGCCCCCCTGTAGGTGTACTTACAGTTTTGATTATATGTTTAGATTTAGCCTGTCATTAAAACTTGTGTACATACTTGTACAACTAGTGAGACACAAATTGATTATTATATGTTTGTGCTTAATTGCTCATTTGTATCCATTAGATGTACTAGTATAGCCTAGTTTTGATGATTCGTGCATTACAACTTGTATTCCCTATTTTCGTGCATGTTTTCATGTTTGTATTTAGCCTCATGTATATGTTAATTTTGCCAAAACTGTTAGATATACATGTATACCCTTGAGTCACTTGCTTTTCATGCAAATTTTTATAGACTCATTTGTGTTTGGATATGTATGTATACTTCTGGTTTAGACAAAACATACATATACCTTGAAGCCTATTTGGTTTTTTTGATGATTTTCATGTTTTGATTAATAAAGGAATTTCATATGAGCTTTATTACTTGTTTCCATGATTATATTTTTCACATAATTCTTCTACACTCACATTATTTGATGTTTTCTCATGACTTTATTTTCATGAATCTTATGCATGCTTTATAGACCTTGAGTGTCGATGATCGTGTGACCTACATATTTTTCATGGAATATATTCATGTTTTGTCCTTACTTGAAGGATTTCGTACTAGTTCTTCAAGATAATCATAATACTAGTTCGTATTCTTCACTTTGGTAGAGTTTTCAATTATGCAAAAATTATTAGCAAACTTATTTTTGAAAGCCCCTACCCTTTAAGGGCAGTCGGATGGGAGACCATGCCTTGTATATTTTAATTGAAAATCTATTTAAGCATGTGCATGAAATGGAGGTAGTATGAGTTATACACTTGATTCTCATTATTTTTTCAATTGGTATCACAATTGATATTTTTATGTTTGTCATATTTGTTTTTTCTATATATGTATGCCTCAAACTTCAAATAGTATCAATTTAAATTGATATTTACCTTTTCATACATATATACATGACTTGATTGTGCTTACAATATCTTTACATCTTAAAGCACAAATTATTCTTGCTAAGCTTGATTTAGTTCATAATGACTATTATTTTTCAATTGGTATTTTATACAAGCTTATGCATTATTTTTATTAGTATTTCATAAAGGGGGAGAAAATTCGTGTTTTATCTTTTCAATCGGTGTTATTTTCAATCGGTATCTTACTCCCATTCTTTATGATGAAAAATGATTTGTTTTGCTATTTGCCACTATTTTCAATATTGGTATCATATTTCATTTTAAATTGGTATCTATATTGAAATGGGTTATGTCTTTACTTACAATTTCTTACAATTAGTATCTAAATTCTTACAATTAGTATCATGTTTACCTAAAAATTTGGTCTTTACTTTCAATTGGTATCAAAATTATAAAATATTTACATTTGGTATCAAAATCATAATTTACAAGATATTTTTCTATTGGTACAATTTGGTTTCAATTGGTATCAAACTTACAATTGATATTTTTCATTGGTATCCAAAAATTACAATGTTTCATTTTTAATTGGTATCAACAATTTTGTTTTAATAGTGATTTCATATTGTTTTGATACATATTGCTTATATGCAAGGGAAGCTTAACATCTTCTCTATATATAGATTCATGTTGTGTGTGTAGAGGGAGCTTCACATCTTCTTTTATATATTGTATATTATGCGTTATGTGATTAGGGTTTAGTCATATCTTTTTCATGTTATGCATGTATGCAGGGGGAGTTAACTTCACGTTTCTCCTCTTCATGAATATTATATCACATATATAATTTTAATTGTTTAATTTGTTTTCGCCCCTTTGTTGATGAATTGACAAAAAAGGGAGAGAAATTTGAGTTTATATATACATGTTTACATTTGTTGTTTGCATATATGTTTACAAAAAGGGGAAGAAGTATTTGTTTTTTACAAAAGGAGGAGAAGTATTTGTTCCTTCTTGTTTTGTTTATGCATATTTATGTTGAGCATTCATTGCATATCATTATGTTTACTGCTATGCATGAGTTAAGGGGGAGCTTCTTTGAAGCTTATCTTTAATCCATGCATATATAACTCCATGAGTTTTGTCATCATCAAAAAGGGGAGATTGTAGGCCCAGAGGCCCATTGCTCTAGTCTTGATGATGATTAATTCATGTAGTTATAGTTTACTAATAATCTTGTGATGTTTAGTTTCAGATATTTGATCACGATATTAGTAGGTGTTTGGCTTCAATAAAGGAGTTTTGGGCTAACACATGTTGATTCAAGAGCTCGCGCATCAAAATCACATCTAGCACTCGGTTAGAGTCAAGCTCATTGGATCGTGTTTGGATCGAGTCGACTTGGAGAAGGAGTTCTACAAGAAGACCTCGGTTTGTTTAGTTTAAGTTGTTTAGATCTTATGTAAAGATTAGATAGTGTTGATATGCTCAAGTTCACATACACACACAAGTTAAATGTTCGGTTTTGGTTTTCAGTTTAACCGAATTTTGGATTTCATGTCAAAAATATAGATAGATATCTTTACATGTACATTGGATTCTATCCATATACAGTATGCTTCAAAGTTGTTTCAATATCATGTTTTTGTAATTACATGAGTTTTGGAGAAAACGGTTTTTCATTTCAAAAATTCAAGTTTTGAAAAATACCGATTTTGGTTTAAGGCAAAATTTCAATATCACAAAAAAGGTTCAAATAGTTTATAATATGTGTTGAATTTTTGTCACATATATTTGCATTTCAAAGATCAAATAAGAACTTATTTTTGTGGTATTTATGTGATTTTATGGGATTTAATCAAAGGTAAAAAAACAAGTTTTCAAATCCTATAAATGCTTGGACTAGCTTTCTGCCGGCCGACCGGATGGTCGACCGGACCAGGAGTCGGTCGACCTGGTCCGGTCGACCGGTCCGGTCGACCGATGTGCACGGAGACGTGCACAGGCCATAAGCTGAAGGGCCGGTCAACCGCACGTTGATTGCCAGAGAGCTTCTGCTCTCTGGAAATGGCCCCGGTCGACCGGGCGGTCGATCGGCAGAGAGCCTCTGCTCTTTGTTTCAGACCTCGATCGACCGGCAGGTCGACCACTGGCACAACAGTCAGAAATGTGACCGTTGGCTGGTCGACCGGGCGGTCGACCGGAATGGCATTTCTGCCCTTTCCAGCTGCCAACGGGCAGAATTGTTTTGGGCTATAAATACCCACTTTTCTTGGGCTGTTTTAACCAAGTTTTTAAGAGCAAATTTTCTGATCTTTTTAAGTGTTTAAACAGCAAGTTTAAAAGAGTTTTAGTGGCTTAAAGATTTATTCTTTATTTGTTTTTAAAAGGGTTGGAAATTCAAAGGAAATAGAGTCTTTTGGGGATCGGTTTTTGATCTTGATTTCATATCTATTGGAGATTTTCCCAAGTGTTTTTCTTTATTCCAAACTCTTTATTTCTTACACTTGAGCTATCTATCTATCCTATCTATTAGGATCATTGTTTTTGTGAGGAAAACTAATTTGTGGTTGTTGATACCACCAAGAGTTGTAAATCTCATTACTTTGTTGTTCTCCGTATTAGGTAGAGGTGATTGTGGTGTTTGTGGAGGTTGTGTTGGCATCCCTCTAGTGAGAGGTGATTGTGGAGGTTGTATTGGTATCCCTCTAAGTGTAGAGGTGATTGAGGTTGTTGGTTTGGCTTTGTGCCTTGTCCCTCTAATGAGAGGTGATTGTGTTGGCTTTGAGCCTTATCCCTCTAGTGAGAGGTTGATTGTTGTTTGGCTAAGTGCCTATCCCTCTAAGTGTAGAGGTGATTGTTGCTGTGACTTGCCTCTTGTGAAGAGGTTGTATTTGTTGGAGAGAGGAGTTGTGTACTCCAAGTTTGTATTACCCAAATCCTCAGTGGAGGTTGCCTATGTGGGAAGTCCTGTGTGGACGATATAGTGAAAATCCTTCTGTGTGAAGGCGGGGACGTAGAGCTAAGTGCTCGAACCTCGAAACATATCTTTGTGTTTGCGTTTGATCCACTATCTCTAAACTTTCTCTCTTATATTGTGCATTGCATCATATTCTTCATTTCATATATATATGCTTGGGTTTGATTGTGTGCCATACTTGTGTTGAACTAAGAGAGCTTTACATAGCACCGCAACTCTTATTTAGAAGAATTTAGAGGAGTTAGTCCAGAGCCCTTCACCAGAAATTCGGCTACACTCTTTGGTTACACTAAGTGTGTTGCAATTTATTTTAATTCCGCATTATTTGTCATTAGATTAGCCGTACACCTATTCACCCCCCTTTAGGTGTACTTACAAATATTAGATCTGTGACAGAATATCTGATATTATAAACATTGAGTCCAGTAAATAATTAATCAGCTCTTTTATCACTACTAATCTACTTTAATCTCTAGGTCACCAATAACTGAGGTCAAATGATAATTAATGTCAAATTCTATATATATGTTATTACCGATATCAATGAAATCACTCTCACAATAACTCTATCTCTATACCAAAAAACTGAAGTAGTCAAGAACCAATTATGAAGAGAGGTCTACTGATTATCTTTGAGATCAACTTAAATCAACGGATACCAATCATAAATAAAGATTGAAAGCATCCTCAAGGCCAAATTTATCTAACTATAATCAAGATCATGGCTAAGGAGTGTAACATCCTCAATCAACAAGAAATCTAAATCATCTCTACATCTATTATCTAATGTCGATAGGATCATCAGTGCTCAAACAATATAATCAAGGCAAATCCAAAAGTCCTTGTTTCAATAATCTAAAACCAAAATCTCTAACAATATAATCAGGGCAATCCGAAAGTCCTTGTTTCAGTAATCTAAAACCAAGATCACATATCGATGTCGAAAGTAAGCTATACACACAACATTTGATGACTATCTAACAAGATCAATCTCCTCTATAAACTGGTCAAGATCTAATGTAAATTATATCACAGGTCAACTCCAACTCTAACTAAGTCAATGCCAATCCAATATCGGTAAATCAGTCTATTGGTAAAGCAATGTCATATCTAACACTTCCTCAATATCCACAGGAGTTCTTGTCGGGATAATCACCAACAACTGCTAATAAACACTATGCCTAAGATATGTCCTCTATCATCAAATATAACGTAGGTCAACTGATCAGCAGACCAAATCAAGTCACAGTTCAGGGTATCCAATACTAGGCCTAAGCCAACAACGACAACTACCAACACATGAAATAACGCTAGTAATCTCTCAAAACAATCAAATAAATAAGATCTACTGTCATAGATGTCATATGAAGTGGTATAGGTAATTAAACCTGTAAAATAAAGCAGATGGTCACATGTAATAATACAAGTAACATATAAACACTACTGACAACGGTAAATTGAGAAAATAATACAAGAGCAAATACTTACATGAAATGACGTGGTTTGGGATCTGAATCGCCATCTGGTCTTCACTGCATGAACCGGTATTGATCTATCGATCATTCTATGAATCGATTTTTGAATCGCCACTGTGTCGAGCCCACAACGAGCACGAATCTGGATCTCCCGTACCGAGTTCGGACGCACGAGCAAATCTGCAACGTTGCGACACACAACTGGACACTCATAAAGGGAGGAAAATTAACACCCACTCACAACACCTAATAAAATACCAAAAGCACCCACACACATTAAACCCATGCATATAAATTTATAAACATTTACATTTAACTACACACATTTACACAAGTAATTTAATTCACACCCATGCATACAATGTATACATATTACTCACACACTCCTACACCTAATACACTACACATGCACACCAGTACTGACCATCACACACACACGCAGGGCACAACACACACACTCACGCACATACCAACACTTACACACACTTGATTATACAGAGAAGAGGAGATAACACTCCCAAACATATACAATTGCACATTATTACATAGGTGCCCCCAACACATATTACTGAACACACGCTTAATTCACAACACACAAAATGTACAGAGTGGGGAAAGAGGGAACTCACAACCACAGGGAGGCTTGCGGCGCTCTGATGGAGGCTTCAGCGGAGGCCGCGGAGGAGGTTGACGGATTGAGGATCTCGCCGGGAAGGGCGTGAGTGCATTCGTGCTCGCCGATGGCGATCGACGGCGACCCCCGGAGAGGCGGAAGATGCCATCTCACACATATAAATTTACAACACTCAACAAGAAGGGAACGACAAGGTTCGTGACGCGCCGACAGAGGCTCTGGTTGAGGGGGCGGAGGCCACAGAGGATGTCGATGGATTGCTGGGGAGGGGTGGGGTGTCCTCGCACTCGCCGATGGAGAAAAATGGGCTCCTACGAGTCCCAACGGCAAGGGGGAAGAGGGGCAATGACCATGGATGCGCACAAGGGTGTGACCAAGGGGTGCTTGGTTATTCTCTGTTGGAGGGGTTGTGCATGGCTTGGAGGCACGGCTAATGGGAGAAAGTCGTGGGGGTGCAACCTCAAAATAACAACAACAATAACAGCAGGAGCAGCAGCCACAATGGCTGCTGCTGGGCGCGCAAGGCCGAGAGGCCGGCCAGGTGGCGGGGGGCCGCGCATGGAGGAGGAGGGATGAGGAGAACAGGGTGGAGGTGGGGCACAGCGGAGCTCGCGGTGTTCCGGTGAAAGACGACAGAGAGGCGCAGGGGTGCTACCGCAAGGAGATGTGCGTGGGTGATCAGGGGCTGTTGTGGAGGAGAGGGGGCGCTGCCAAGGGCTCCAAGTGCTAGCTTCCACGACGCTCCAGCGATAGCCCAGGGAATGCGGATGGGCTGGAGATACTGGGTTGTCGGGTTGTCGTGGCCTGCGGAGGAAGGCTCCAGCGAGGTCTCGCGACAAAGAGGAGGTGGACACGGCTCGGTTGTGTTCGGCCATGGACTGTGCGTGATGGGGAAAAAGAGAGAGAGAGTGAGTGAGAGAATAATTTAAGAGAGAGAGATAGAGAAAGGGAGGATGTAAGCGAGGGAGTGGGAACAGGTGGAGACATGGGGGAGGATAAAGGGAAGACGTGGGGGAGAAAAAATGAGGGAGCAAGAAGGGAACGTGCAGGTGAAGGAGAAGGTGGGGTATCATTATCTATAAGTATAATGTGTGTGATTTCATGGCGCAAAGTGGTTTAGGTTTGGCAGTTGGGGGATTGGGTCTCGGGTTCAAAACCTGTGTCACACAAAAATAATGGTTTTGGGTTTATTTGTTTTGTAATTGGTCAAGTATTTTCAGGTTAAATTTAGACTACTTTCTCATCAATGCCAAAAGCAATGAAGGAATGATGGTTGGTGGGTTAAATGCTTTAATGATGAGTCACCAGTTCAAAACCTTTTAACTCTAACATGCTGATTTTCTAATTTTTATTTTATTTTTTTTTCTAATTGCATTTTTTTATAAATCAGCATTTAATTATTAGTTTATTGGATTAAACTCTTATAAATTCAGAAAAATCCTTAAAAATTCTCAAAAATAGAAGATGCCATCCTGAATATTGTTATGAAGTCGGATCTCTAAAATTCATTCCTGATTGTTAATTAAAGATTCTAGAGTCAGTCCGTGACACAATCGACCCCAATTTGAGATTCTTCCCCAATAATTTCCAAAAATTTCCAGAAAATTTAAAAAAAATCAAAATATTGAAAAATAATATCTTGAGATGAAATAGCCTCAACCCAGCTACCAAGATGATTAAATCGATTATCAGATACCAGTATTGACACCCGTACATAGGGAACCGAGGGTTACTAATATGGCATGCTAGATTAGGGCATGTAAATTACAAGTCTTTACAGAACTTGTCTAATACAGGATATATTCTGAAACTCAACTTGGAAGAAAATCACAAGTGTGAGATATGCGTTGAAACCAAGTTCACAAAAAATTCATTTCAGTCAATTGATCGAAATATAGAACCTTAAGGGTTAATTCATAGCGATTTATGTGATTTGAAGTTTGCGTCAATAAGAGGCAAAAAAAGTATTTTATTATTTTTATTGATGACTGTGCAAGATACTATTATGTGTATCTTCTAAACAGTAAGGATAAAGTAATAAGTATGTTTATAACATATAAAGTCGAGGTTGAGAATCAACTCAATAAAAATATAAAGATTCTAAAATCTGATCGAAACGAAGAATATGAATCAAATGAATTCAGTGAGCTATGTGCTAAACTTGGGATAATCCGTCAAACTACAACGCCATATACTCCTCAGCAAAATAAAATTGCTGAAAGAAAGAACAAAATTTTGAATTCCATACTCGTAAGTTCTGTAGCACCACAGAATTTATGGGGGATGCTCTGTTAATCAAAAATTATATTCTAAATAAAGTACGACCATGAAACTTGGTCTTATCTCTTTTGATCTGTAGCATCGTAGGGCACCATCCTATCATTGTCTCAAAATGCCTTGCAAAGGTACTGGCACTACTATCTAAAATGACTAAATTGGAAGCAAAGACTATGGACTGCGTTTTCATAAGTTATGACTTGAATAGAAGTGCCTATAAATTTCTGGTACATAAATCAGAAATACATGATATTTATGTAAACATGATTATGGAATTAAGAGATGTTATATTCTTTGAAGACATATTTTCATACAAACAGGAAGAATAAAAGACTTCTAGAAAAAGAACACATGAAACACTATTCAGTGACGAAAGACTCAATGAACCAACAGTTAATGCGGAAGTTGAACCAAGAAGAAGTCAGAGATCAAGAATCTCAAAATTCTTTGGTCCAGACTTCATAGCATATGTGCTTGAAAGCGAGCCTTAAATATTTAAGGAGGCTATGTCTACTCTAGAAGCACAAATATGGAAAGAAGTTATAAATAGCGAAATAGAATCCATCCTAAATAATCATACTTGAAAATTGACAAACTTGCCTCTTGACAGTAAACCAATCGAGAGTAAGCGAATTTTCAAAAGGAAATTAAAACCCGATGAATTTATTGATAAATACAAGGCTATGTTAGTAGCCAAAGGTCATCGACAAAAAGAAAGACTTGACTACTTCGATACTTATTCTCCAGTAACAATAATAACGTTCATACGAATATTAATTGCGATTGCAGTATTGTAACTTAGATATCCATCAAATGGATATCAAGACTGCGCTCTTAAACAGTGAATTAAATGAAGAAATATATGGAGCACAAAGGCCAAGAACACAAAGTGTGTAAATTGGTCAAATTCTACACGGTTTAAAATAGGCTCCAAAACAATGGCATGAGAAATTCGATAGTGACATGATCAAAAATGAATTCACTATTAATGAATGCGATAAGTATGTTTGCACTAAGACAGTTGAAAATGCATGTATCATTGTTTGTTTTTATGTAGACGACATGTTGATACTTGAGACTAATATTGAAATTATCTTGTCTACAAAACGTATGCTATCCAACAATTTTGACATGAAGGATCTAGGGGTTGCTGATGTAATTTTAGAAATTAAAATCAAAAGAATACCAAATGGAATCAGTCTATCTCAATCTCGTTACGTGGATAAAATGATAGAAAGATTCAAGTAACATGGGATAAAAGAGAATACGAATCCATTTCTCTCACACATCCACCTTCACAAGAATATAGGAAGTGGAACACAACAGTTGGAGTATTCTCAAATCATCAGAAGTCTAATATATTTAATGAATTGTACTAGATCCGATATTGCTTACGCTGTAAGTTGTTAAGCAGATACACTAATAACCCTAGTGATGATTGAAAAATACACCTAGAGAGGGGTAAATAGGTGTAATGCGAAATTAAAAAATTTTACACTAACACACAATGTATAACCAAGAGTGAGTCCGAATTCTCTACGAAGGGCTCTGGAACTTCTCCTCACAATTCTTCTAAATTATGAGTCGAGGTGCTTCAATAGCTCTCATGGTTGAATACTAGTGTGAGCACACTAACAATATCAAGCATGTATAATCGAATAATGATTGCAATGTAAGATATAAAAAGAGAGAGTGGAAAGAGAAAGATCCAAACGCAAACAACAAGATATATTTCAAGCTTTGAGCCACAGTTTTACGTCCTCGCCTTCACATAAAAGGATTTTCACTATATCCACCAAGGACCTTCTACAAAGGGACCTCCACAGAAGAATTATAACAATAAAAAAAGGAATACACAACTCCAACTCTCACACCTCTGCACAAGAAGGTAGGCACAAAAGTCAAGCACAAAGCAAAGAAAAAGATTACAACTTTGCAGTCACTTAGATCACAAAAAAAACTTAGTGATCCCAAAGACAATAAACTAAACCTCTCAAAATACAAGATCCTAGAGGATAGTTTTGCAATGAAAAGCTCAAGTATGTGAGTGAAGAAAGATTTTGGAAAAGAAACACAAAGAGAAAACACTTGGGAACATCTCTTAATAGATATGGAAATGAAAACTAAAAACTAGATTTTCCAAAACTTGTTTTTCTTTGATTTTCTAAAACTTTAAAGCAAAATAAAGATATGTATTTTAAGTTTATAAACTTATTTTAAAAACTTGTTGAAACTCAGCTGAAGTGGGAAAAAAATTAGGTCTTGAAAATCTTGCCAAAACTGGCCAAAACAGCCCAATTTATAAGCTGGACAAAACTAGCCATTGGGGCTCAAGATCAGGTCAAAACTGGCCTGTCGGTCGACCGCCCGGTCGACCAGCCAACGGTTAGATTTCTGACCGTTAGGGTTGTTGGTTGACCGCCCAGTCACTGCCTACAGGCACAGAGAAAAAAATTCTCTGTCGGTCGACCAGTCCCTATCTGAAAGTTGGGTGAGCCAGTCGGTCGACCGATCCTTGCTATGGTTAACCGGTCGATCGACCGAGCCAAGGCTCTGGGCATGTGCATGTTTCTGTGCACGTCGGTTAACTGCCCAGTTGACCGAGCCATGCTCCTGTCGCCGCTCAGTTGGCCGTAAAAAACCCAAACATCCAATGTTAAGGGTTTAAAAACCAACTTGATAAATCTGAATAAATCTCAATAAATCCCAATAAAATTCACAAAAATAAGTTCATATAAATACTTTGAAGTACAAATATGTGTGATCAAGAATAAACACATATTACAAACATGTGAACTATTTCAGAGGCATAGAAATTTAAGCTTAAATCAAAAACTGTATTTTTCAAAAATCAAACTTCTAAATAGAAATCTGATTTTTCTTCAAACTTGTATATATACAAAAATAAGTTATTAAAACATATTTGAGGTATAATGTGTATGGATAGAATGCAATACACATAGTAGATGATCTATATTTATTTTTGACAATAAATACCAAAATAAGTTTTGATAAAAACAAAACTTAAACATATGAACTAGATACATCAGAATAAGTTTTTCTAAACATATGAAACATGAAAGCATATGAATGAAATCCAATACACATATAAACCATGTAAGCATATTTTGATGGAATCCATTTATGAAAACCGATATATGTATACTTGAAACTCAAAACCATATATATGATAAAATGAAACACAAAAACATGATTCAATGAGTTATGTGTAAACAAGTAAATATTAACTTTTTAAAACTTAAAATGGTTAAACAGAAAACCAAAAACTATAAAATTGTGTGTGTGAACTTGAGCAATTCTAAACTAGACTGTCCTTATACAAGATCTAAACAAACATCTAAACAAACCTAAATACAAGTCTTCTTGTCGATCTTCTTCTCCAAGATGACTCGATCCACATATGATCCAAAGAGCTAGACTCCTCTTGAGTACTTGATGTGAACTTAAAGCGCGAGCTCTTAAATCAACACGTGATAGTTTCGAAACTTGACTTCAGTCCATTGTAGAAGCTAAACCAATAATGATCTTGACCTATATCTAAGACTTATTAAACACAAGATCATTAAAACTATAATTATATGAGTTAATCATCATCAAAATTAGAGTGATGGACCTTTGGGCTAACAATCTCCCCATTTTTGATGATGACAAAATCCATGGAGTTATATATGCATGGATTAAAGATAAACTTTATAGAAGCTCCCCCTTAACTCATGCATAACAAAAATAAACATAAACATATAGATATTCAATGAAGCTCAGGACCAATAAACTCAGATACCAATAGAATAGATATATTCAATAAGAACTTTGGCTATCAAAATCATAAAAACATATATATGCATAAACCAGAAAGCATGCATATATAAACTAAATCATTCTCCCTCTTTTTGTCAATTAAGGGGCAAAATACCAATTGATAATATATATCAATTGAAAATAAAAACATGTATCAATTGAAAATATACCAATTTAAAATGAAAACACTTTGATACCAAAAAAAATATACCAATTGAAAAACAACATGGATAAAAAAATTATACCAATTGAAAATAAATAATCTATGAAATCAATCTTTTTAAATTCTAAACCATTTTGCAATATAGATACCAATTATAAATAATTGATACCAATATGGAAAATATAAGATTTTTCTAAAAATAATATTTTTCTAAAAAAGAGTGAGAGTAAGATGCAAATTAAAAACGAAATCAAAAATTTTTATCCCCTTTTTTGAAATACCAACAAATGCATATGTTTGTAAAAGATACCAATTAACATTTTTTAACTAAATCAAGCTTAGCATAAAATTTTTTGTGCTATAAAACATGTATGTACATTGTTGATCTAGCACAAGAAATCATATATATGTACGTATGATCAAAGCAATTAAAATATGGTGCATACATATATAAGAAAATATGAGTATACAAAAATAAAAATATCATTAAGAATCATGTATAACTTATATCATCCACCCTATCATGCACATATTTAAAAAGATAGTCATTAAAGAGCATACTAGGTATGGTCACCCAACCAACCGCCCTTATAGGGTAGAAGTTTTCAAAAATAAAGATTTGAAAATAATATAGTAAAGGCTAAAAATTCTACCAATTGAAGAATAAAGGACTAATTTTAAAAACTAGTACGAAATCATTCAAGTAAGGAATAAAACATGTATATATCTATGAAAACATGCTAACTACATAAAAATTGACACTCAAAGAACTATGAAGCATATATAGGCTCATGAATCAAAATCATGAGTAAATAAAAGATATATCAAGCGTACGAAAATCATGTAAGAAACATACACATGAATATAAATTAATGAAGCTCAATCTCATTAAAACACATTAAAATCCATTTTCATGAACATGAAACAATAAAACATGGAAAAAAGTTCTATTTTCATCAAAAAAAACTAAAGAATCTTCAACGCAAATGTATATTTTGTCAAAACTAAAGCATACATATTTATTCAAATATGAATTGAGTCCATAAAATAGTATATGACATGTAATGCAAGTGACTCAAGGATACAACATGTATATCATAAAATTTTAACAAAATTTACAAAATTATGAAGGTAAAAACATTTTTATGAAAGCATGAATAAGAGTGATATAAAACAAATATAGGAATACAAGTATAAATATAGGAGTCATCAAAACTAAGTTATACAAGTACATCTAATGAGTACACATGAGCAATAAAGCACCTAAACATAAGAATGAAGTGTAGCTCACTAATTGTACAAGTATAATCACAAGTTTTAATAAAAAGTTAAATCTAAACATGTAATTAAAGCATGAAGCATAAAAATAACAAAATACAGATAATTAAACAAGCATGATCATTAGCATAAATGCAAGTATAATTAACACTAGGATATACACAATAGCTAAACAATGATGAGAATACAAAAATATAACTTCATATAAATACAGGTGTATCTCAAAAACTATATATATATATATATATATATATATATATATATATATATATATATATCACAAGTCTAATAATCATTGCATTTAATCCTAATGAGCATGAAAACCAAGATATGCTAAAAACATCAATTTAAAAGGCATATAACACAAACATGAAATCGAAGTTAGAGATAGTTACCAAGACAAATTGAACTAATCTCCACTTCTTCAAACCATGGTGGTCCTCCCACCAAAACTTTCTTGATAGCGATGCATCCAATGTTATGTTTATTTGAGCTCAAACGCATCCACCACCAAGACACCAAATCTCGCACGTCTTGTGAAAGTCCATGCCTACATCAAAAGGAATAAGAATGAATTTTGGTGCCCATACTTTCTTGAGTCCATAGGGGTTAGTACCTCTTCTAACCCAAATTTTTTTACATGCAAAAATTAAAACATGTATTCTATCATAACAAAATTTTACAAGGTGGCCCTTACAATCATAATGTGTGCAATGATACACTTTAGCATGCATGGTGTCATGTGTGTGAGCATAAGAAGTATGTGTATGCCGTGGAGGGTGTGCATGCAAATGTGGAGCATGTTTCATGCGAAATATGGATTTCAATTTCTTATTGTTCATAGCACATTGGCTTAAAGTGGAGCCCAAACAATCAATATTCTTCTTCAAAACACATATATCATTTTCAATATTAGAAGAAGATGTGGAACTAGCATGTTAAACAACATTCTTAACACAAGAAGATGAAATAATAGAAGCATGATAAGAATGGGAAGCAAAATCATTTTTCAAAGAATCTTTCTCTAAAGAAATATATTCCAATTCTTTTGAAATCAAAACAATCTTATTTTTCAAAGAATCATTTTCTTTTAAAACAAAATCAAGTTTTAAAGACAAAACCTTATTTTTCTTTAAAACATCATCCGAATCATTTTTAATTTTCAAAAACTCATTTTTCTTCAAAATAAGATCAAATTGGGTTATCAGGGAATCCATTCACGTGAAAGCTCAACCTTCTCTTTTAATACCAAATCATGCTTTAAAAAACAT
The DNA here is from genome assembly GCA_038442645.1 of Agave tequilana. Taxonomy (NCBI): domain Eukaryota; kingdom Viridiplantae; phylum Streptophyta; class Magnoliopsida; order Asparagales; family Asparagaceae; genus Agave; species Agave tequilana. The sequence continues at coordinate 9,455 of JAVJIF010009003.1, read as the reverse complement.
ATTTCATTTTCCTTATTTAAATCAAAACTCTAATTTTTCTAAGCTTTATATTTTGAAAGCAAGTTTTCATAAAACATAGAAAGTTCTTCATTCAAATGTGGAGCATCCATAATGCTATCTGATCATTAGAAAAGCTAGCACAATCATCAAGATGAGATTCTGAAGTTACCTCAAGGGAGTCATTCCCTTAGACCATATAGCACGCTTCGTCGGACTCATCTACTATGAGTTCTCTCTCGACATCGTGTGAAGCTTGTTTTTTAGGAGAGATCAAAGTGTTCACACTGCAAAAGTGGAATCACAATGAGAAACGATAAATAAATAATCTTTACTTAATGATTGCCTTAGTGCAATCAATACTTTTGCATTAGCCTCAATATATTTGCCATTACTAATATAAGAACTTTTAATGGTGGCAAGATAAACATGCAATCGTAAGGCTTTAAGATTTGCACTCATCTTAAACTTTAATATATCAATGTTAGAGACATCATACAAGGGTGGAACAAGATAATTCATAAGTGCAATGAATGAATGTGTGCAAAATAAATTTGTAGACTAGCAAATGAGGATCACACTCCTTGGTGGTTAAACCGAATATTAGGAGTGCAAGCTCTGATACAAATTAAAAAATACACCTAGAGGGGGTTTAATAGGTGTAGTGCTAATCTAATTACAAATAATTTGAAATTAAAAAATTTTACACTAACACATAATGTATTACCAATAGTGAGTCCGAATTCTCTATGAAGGGCTCTGGAACTTCTCCTCACGATTCCTCTAAATTATGAGTTGAGGTGCTTCAATAGCTCTCTTGGTTGAATACTAGTGTGAGCACACTAACAATATCAAGCTTGTATAAATAGAACAATGATTGCAATGTAAGATAAAAAAAGAGAGAGTTGAGAGAGAAAGATCCAAACATAAACACTAAGATATGTTTCGTGGTTCGAGCCATTATTCTATGTCCCCGCCTTCACACAGAAGGCTTTCTATTATGTCCACCAAGGACCTTCCGCAAAGAGACCTCCACCGAAGAATTACAACAATACAAATAAGGAGTACACAACTCCAACTCTCACACCTCTACACAATAAGGTAGGCACAAAGCCAAGCACAAAGTAAAGAAAAAGATTACAATTTGGTGATCACTTAGATCACAAACAAAACTTAGTGATCCCAAAGACCACAAACAAAACCTCTCACAATACAAGATCATAGAGCATAGTTTTGCAATGAAGAGCTCAAGTATATGAGTGAACAAATATTTTGGAAAAAAACACAAAGAGAAAATACTTGAGAAAAACTCTTGATAGATATGGAAATGAAAACTAGAAACTAGATTTCTCAAAACTTGTTTTTCTTTGATTTTTCAAAACTTTGAAACAAAATCAAGATATGTCTTTGAAGCTCAAAAACTTGTTTTAAAAACTTGCTAAAAACTCAGTTGAAGGGGGAAAAAATTAGCTCTTGAAAACCTTGCCAAAAACTGGCCAAAATAGTCCAATTTATAGGCTGGACAAAAACTAGCCATTGGGGCTCAGATCAAGTCAAAACTGACCTGTCATTTGATCGCCCGGTGGACCGACCAATAGTCAGATTTATAACCATTAGGGTTGTCAGTGGATCACCCGGTCGATCACCCCCTGGCATAGAGAATAAAAATTCTCTGTCGATCGACCACTCGGTCGACCGACCCCTACCCGAGATTTGGGTGAGCCAATCGGTTGACCGGTTGGTCAACCGTAGCAAGGATCAGTTGACCAGTCGGTCGATTGAGCCAAGGCTCTGGGCATGTGCATGTTTCTGTGCATGCTGGTTGACCGCCCGGTCGACCGAGCCGTGTTTCGATCGACCGCTCAGTCGGCCGTAAGCAACCCAAACACCCAATGTTAAGGGTTTAAAAACCAACTTGATAAATCTGATTAAATCTCAATAAATCCCAATAAAATTCACAAAAATAAGTTCACATAAATACTTTGAAGTACAAATATGTATGATCAAGAATCAACACATATTACAAACATGTGAACTATTTTTGAGGTATAGAAATTTAATCTTAAATTAAAAACTGTATTTTCAAAAATCAAACTTCTAAATATAAATTCAATTTTTCTTCAAACTTGTATAAATATAAACATAAGTTATTGAAACACATTTGAAGCATAGTGTGTATGGATAGAATCCTATACACATAGTAGATGATATATACTTATTTTTTGACAATATATACAAAAATAAAGTTTTGATAAAATCAAAACTCAAACATATAAATTAGATACATCAAAATAAGTTTTTCTAAACATATGAAGTATGAATGTATTTGAATGAAATCAAATACAAATATAAACCATGTAAACATGTTTTGGTAGAATCTATTGATGAAAACCGATATTTGTATACTTGATACTCAAAACCACATATATGTTAAACTGAAACATAAAAACTTGATTCTATGAGTTATATGTAAACAAGTAAACATGAACTTTTAAAATTTAAAATGGTTAAACTGAAAACCAAAAATTATAAACTTGTGTGTGTGAACTTGAGCAATTCAAAACTAGACTATCCTTGTACAAGATCTAAAAAAACATCAAACATAGATACAAGTCTTCTTATCGATCTTCTTCTCCAAGATTCAATCCACACACGATCCAAAGAGCTAGACTCCTCTTGAGTATTTGATGGGAACTTGAAGCGCAAACTCTTGAATCAACACGTGATAGCTTCGAAACTTGACTTCGAGTCCGTTGTAGAAGCTAAACACCAATAATGATCTTGACCTATATCTGAGACTTATTAAACAAAAAATCATTAGTAATATAATTATATAAGTTAATCATCATCAAAACTAGAGTGATGGACCTTTGAGCCAACAATGATCATTGGACTGCTACGAGTAGTAGGCGACGTATCTAATACCAAAAAAATATGCCTTGAGATTGGAAAAGTATCCAGTTGTACTTGAAGGGTACATCGATGCAAATTGGATTGCAAATTCTGAGAAATCAAAATCAACCAGTGGGTACGTATTTACTCTTGGAGGTACAACAATATCTTGAAATCTTTCAAACAAATTGCATTGCCCATCCATGATCGGAGGGGAACCATGCACGAAAATGTGTATTTTGTAAAATCAGGGAAAGTGTTATAGTGCTTTGGCTTTCTCGATACTTTTGTTATAGCATATAGTCTATATGGTCGAATCTACAGGGACGGGAGGTGATAGAAGCATTAACAGTTTGTGTTCACGTTGGTTCTTAACATGTTCTTCTTTGTTTAAGAAAGAAAAAAGAAAAAGAAAAGAAAATTAGAACTGGTAGGAGGAGAAGGTGATGAAAACGGCGAATGAAAGAAATGGTATCAATGGAGAAAATAATACAAGAAATAGAAGTGAAGGTGAAAACGTTATGAAGTGATTTAGAAAGTGGATTTAAAATAGAAAAGACATGAAACTTGTGGTGAATGAAGAAGATGATGAAAATGACAAAAAGAAAATGGTAAAGTGGTTTTGGAAATAGTTTTGAAAACAAAGTTACAAAGAGAAGAAAACTTATGGCAACTAACTACTAAGTACTTCACTAATCATGCTAACTTCTTAGTGATTATTGCCTCTCATGGAACCTTGGCCATCACTAATCCCTAGCTTCAAGAGATATTACAAATCATGGTCCATAAGATTGTTCTCCACATTCAAACCTAATTAATAAGGTGCAAACTACTATTAATCCATCAAAATCGGTTAGAGGCAAGCATGAAATAAAGCAAATATTGCAAGTTAGCTTGTTAGGAGTTAGGAGTTAGAACGAATCATCCTGAGCCATCATTGGCTCTTGCAAGAGCAAGGCCTTTTAGAGGCTATTAGATTCATGTGAATTATCAAGTAAATAGTTAGATGGTTAGTGGTTAATAGTTAGTCACCATGAGAAAAAAATTAGCTGAGCATCATCTTAGAGGTTAGAGAAGAAACCATGGAAGGAAAGGAGGAAGCATTTATAGATTGTCACTCTCTATTTACATCAGCATTCTCTCTCCCCTGAATCAATCTCTGTTATAATACATGATCTAAAAAGAAAAGGAAAATATAAAAGAAAAAGAAGAAGAAAAAAAAATCTACAATAAGCTACACTAAATGAGAGAAACCCTAGCTTACTGCTCTCCCTCTCAAATTCTGGCCATTAAATGCAGTATTTATAGGCAAAAGCAATTAGGGTTTGATGAGATGACGCCATGCAACAAGAATCAGAGCCATTGGCCCTGATACTACAGCAGATTCGTGGCCTGATCAGGGCCAATGTCCCTGATCTTTTACCACAGGTCTCGCACAGCTGTGTGAAGCTTCTGTATATATTCAACTTCGGGTATTTGGATCCGTATTTCCTTCAGATATGTCACCAATTTGGGAATTCAATGTAGTCTTCTAGAAGCTCTTAACTTGGCCTCCAAGAAATGTGGAATAATTATCCGAAATTGGGTTTAATTGGGTCTTATTACCTCTTTGCCCCTAAAGTCTTGATTATCTGCAATACAGACCAAAATACATGTAAGAAACAATATTTATTATAAATCGGACAGAAAATGTGATATGAATAATGCATAATTAGATACTAATCACAGCCCCACACTTATCTTTTGCTTGTCCCGAGTAAAATAAGAAAAAGAAAAACTAAAGTAAGAATGTTATTACACTACTTTTGCAGGTGACGTGATTACACTGAGCCAGTGCAACAAGCCTTTAAACCTATAGATTTTTCCTAGAGAAGGAGTTATAGCCTTGATTGCACACATTTATTGCATTATTCTTTATTACATTTCACATTTATCATGTAATAAATCTGCTAAATTTCTTATCTTAAATGTCTATTTTGCAGAAGATAATCATGGGGAGAAAGAGGATAAAATTAAATAAATATCAGTTAATTCAGATTTAACTAGATTTATTTGGTTAGAGGAGGATGATCCCAAATCCAGTTGGTTAAATTCAGTTTTGGTGAATTAGGTGGTTAAAGCTAAAGATCAACCGAGGAAAACGTCAAATACAGTGTCCAAATCCAAAGGGATAAATGGATGAGAGAAGATCAATGGATGAGATGAAGAAATTCAGACTCTGATTCTGGCTGGATATATTTTAGTATTTGAATCATACCTTTCGATACCAGAACTCAAATCTGATGATTCAAGATGATCCAGAAAGAGAACTTAAAGGGCTACAACTCTTAAGTTGATCATTATTTCTAATTCTGTCATTTGATAAGTGATATTTAGCAATCAATACGCCACTAAACTGCAGATCAGAACTGAATATCCACATCAAATCAAGTTGGAGATAAGGGGAGTTCAGAAATTGCCAGCTTTACTTATCTTCATACTCCTCTACCCTCTGCATTTCTCCTATAAATACCTGCACTCAAAGGCAAAAGGGACGACAAAGCAGAGAGTAGAACTTAGGCTAATTTGTAGTTTGTAACTTAGGTTTTTATTTTCTTTCATGTAATTTTTGTTTTATTTATGTAACTGAGAGGAGAGGATACTTTCATGGAGGAATGAGAGCAAGCTTGTACTGAAGGTGACACCAGTGTAAGTGATCTTTTCTTCCATTGTTATTTGAATCGAATTGAGGTTTCCTTTTCTTTTCTATTCTTGTTTTTGTTCGCTTTCCTCTTTTGTGTTTGTGGATCCAAATGAAATCGATAGCCTCGAAGTTTCCTTCTCCTTGCAAGTGTCGTTGATGGCTTATGAAGATGGACATCCATTTCTATGGTAGTATAGTTCGCCCCTTCTTTTCATAGTGTAAATCGGGAATGGGGAAGATCTCATCTGCCATGCTTCGCTCGCCTTCAAAGAAAGGTACATCGTCGATACGGGTGAAAGGTAAACAGGCGCCGAAGAGGTAAGTATGTTTTTTAGGTTTTAGTTTTTCTTTCTTTTCTTGTAACTTTTAGTGTAGATCACCAACACCATAATCACCCAAATCTCTTTCACTCTTTTATTTTCTTTGTACATATCACTTCTATTTTCTCCATCTCCTTATTCTATCACTTTCTTCCTAACTTGACTTTAACTCCATTTTTCATTTTCCTTTTAAAGAACTAAAAGAAGAACTTTAACCATACTTTGTAGCCTAAAAGAGAACTTACTAAAAAGCTTGCATCGCTAGTCCCTCCTTGTGGATCATGACCCGCATAGCCACTTGCTATTGCGGTAGAATTGAGCATCTTGCACTACTGTTTCAAAAGTTCTGAAGTTCTGTATTTTTGTGCAGGTTCTAACTCAATCAAATTTTGGCGCCGTTGCCGGGGAGGGACGGTAAGTTACCCTCTTTAAAAGTTTACATTTTTGGTTAACTTTCTTCTTTGTTTTTGTACAGATTTAACAACAAGGAATTTTGCTGCAGTGGACACATAAGTGGCCTTGGACTCTGCCAAGAAAGCAGAGCCAAGAAGCCCTCAGATTTGCTACATTCCAGTGGCAAAACTGAGTGAACTACTAACCTGTATTTTTGCAGGTTGACTGAATTGAAAATCTGAATTTCTGTAGCATTTATCTCCCTGTTTGACTCACTGTATATACATTTTTAACACAACAGTAAAAAGTTGATTGTAAATGCTAAAAATGATTTAGACTTTACATTTAGGCACGTGTCTATTTCATTACATTTTCTATTTACTGTTGAAGAGTGCTGGAGCAAAGATACGTGTACATAGCATCTAGTATAAGAACACTTTTGATTGTTTACATTGCTTAAGTGTTGCTTTTCTTATACACTGCACTAAATTAATCTAAGGGCATGTCCTATAAACAAGATAAGGTGGGGAAGTCATTACCTTCCCTTAGCCCATAAACAATCTCCTCACTCACTAACCTAAGCCTAACTAAAAATGAGTAGACGTTGGCCCTAGGGACATCTCAGACTCAATTAGGAGATTATCCTAAGGGGAAAGGTGTTGGAATTTGACTCCTGCCAAATCAGTGTCTAGGAAGGGGATTAAGGGCTGAAAGCCCGAAGGTTGGTGTTACTTAATTAAGGAACGTCTTTGACGGATAACCTCCCACCAATCTTGCCCTGACCTGGCTGATTAGCTTGTGGTCAAAGTCTGCATTATACCTCCTATGGACAGTCTAACCAGTTAGGAGTCGTCTAAGTCAAAGGTCTACCCTAACTTAGGTTAGAATTTTTTCTTTTTTGTTTGCTTATTTGTTTGTTTTTTTTCTTTGTTTGTGTTTTATTGTGTGATATGGCTTATAACAATAATTTTTCCAATTTTAATGGTAATCCATATTACACACCAACCTCTTTTTCGGATATTACCAACCCGGCATATCATAACTTTAACAAACCTAGTGTGCCGGATTGGTCTTATCCGAATCAATATAACCCATGCCCCAATATTATAACCATAATTTTTAGAATAATTTCAACTCTTCACAGAGTCAGTGGGGATTCACCTCCCCCGAATCTAATTTTCAACCAACTTGTCCTCCTTATCCACCTTGTCCACAATATTTTCAAGATTCATACTCAGTTCCACCAGTCCAAAATAGAAAACCATCAATTTTGGAAATGAGTATGCGTGAGCCCAAACAACAATCACAAAATCTGATGGACTCACAATTTCACCACCAATTCCAAAATAACACTTCATCTTTTCAAGATCAATCACAACAAAATGATGAACCAATCAACTATGAAAAGATGTTTGAAGCCATGACTCAGGCTCAAAACGCTCGTAATCATGACATAAATATGATGGTCCAAACTCTACGTTCTTACCGTTTGACCAGTTCTGATGTCACTAACCATTCTGTTAGAGCCGAAGAGTCATGTTGTTTTGGAAAACAAGGTTCCATTTCAACACAATAATCTGAACTTGCCCAAACTCCAAATTTTGAAAGTGATATTGACAGTTTGGCAAGTTATCCTTTTCCTGAAATTGAACTTGAGAATGATTATGATCATGAACCTCAACTTAGTGATTCAATTCTACTTCCTGATTCAATAATGATCCGGTATCTTCACCTGATTTCAATCTTTTTCCCGAGTCAACATTGGATCCTGCGCCAATTCATAATGAAATTGAATCGCCCATCTTTGATGATCATTTTATTGAACTTGACCAATTTCATACTTTTGAAAGTCCCATTGATAAATTGGCAAGTTCTTATTTTTATGAAATTGAACTCAATGAGAAATGTGACCTAGATTCTCAAATTTGTGATCCAGTTCAAATTTCCGAATCAATATTGACTCCTGTTTTGTTACCCGACTTGAGTAATATTTTAGAGTCAGTTTTGATTCCCACACCTGTCATTCTTGAACATGAATCACCAATATTAAGTCACGTTCTATTGTGGGAAACTGAATATGGACTTGAGTTTCAACTTCTTGATTTGGACCCACTTCCTGAGCCAATCTCGACTCCTGAACCTTTACTTGACTTAAGTCACTTTCCTGAGTCGGTATTAGTTCCAGTACTTCTGGAGTCCAAGTCAATCATTCTATCTTTTCGCACTCCATTTTGGGACAAGGCGGTTGACAAATTGACTCCGAAATTAATTATGGAATTTAGAAATTAGATGGGGTTAAATTTTTAATAAAAAACGTTCATATATACACCATTTTAGTGGGTTATATAAAAGAGATTTCTGGTGGGTTCCTCCGAACTCCATGCAAAGTCGATTGGGCTGCATTTTGTGGACCAGTCAGACCACCACCGGAACCACCACCTTAAGGTAGTATTTTCCTTCCCTGTCTTTTTTTTCATGCATCTATGCATTAATTCATACATTGAGGACAATGCATGAGATAGGTGTGGGGGGGGTTCTAACATAACTTAGGTTTTTTTATTATTTTTTTAACATTTTCTTTACTTTTAAAAACTTTTTGAAAATAGAAACAATATTTTGACATATTTTTTGTAAGAAATTAAGTCAATTTTAAGGAATAAGAAAATCAAAATTAGGATTTCTTAAACTTGGTCAAATAAGATTATTTGTTTGATTTTTAGGGTTAGGAAGATAATTTGTCAAAGTAATTTAGTCTTGATCTTTACCTTGATGTAATATGCACACTTATATACTTACACACTTAGGGTTCTAAAACAAAGATTCTTATGCCTTAAAAAAAATTTTAAAAAAAGAAAAAACTATAAAAGATAAACAAATCTAATTATTGATTAGCTAGGTGCTTTGGCCTAAGCAAGCCTTAGTATTTATATGAAAGATGATTAGATAAGTTGGAGAAAAAAATATATAAAAATCCTCTGATTAAGTTCGGTATTTGTGCCTAATAAAGCATAAGTATTCACGCCTAAAAGTGGTTCATATAATAAAATCCTTAATTTTGTGACCTTGTTTGCTCGAGTCCTTAAGTCCTTGGGGTGTTTTCTCACCCGGTGCCCTAAGACCGTTTGGTTTGGGAGTCATCGATTAAGGCTCGTTACATGGGCAGATTAGAA